>JAJPUD010017619.1:9984-30809 GCA_023553655.1 Myrmecobius fasciatus
TAAGAACAAACAAAGGAAGGAAGGAAGGTAAGAAAATAGAAAGGAAGGAAGAAAGGAAGGAAAGAAGAAAGGAAGGAAGGAAGGGAGGGAGGAAGGAAGGAAAGAAAGAATGAAGGAAGGTAAGAACAAAGAAAGGAAGGAAGAAAAGGAAAAAAGAAAAGAAAAAATGGGGAAAAAAACAAAAATTTCATAGACTTTGCTCTTCTTAGCAATAAAAATGATGTAAGACAATTTTCAAAGATTCATGATGAAAAACATTATCCACATCCAGGGAAGGAACTATGGAGTATAAATGCAGATTGAAGCATACTATTTTCACTTTAGTCTGTTTTTTTTCCTCTCATATTTTTTTCCCTTTTGTTCTGATGAACTTGTCACTTTCCTACCTTTCAAGTCTTGTTACACCTTATTCCTATCCACATACTCTGTAATCCAGTGAGTAGCTTCCTTTCTGTTTCTTGAGAAAAACACTCCATTTCTTAACTGCTACTCATGCCTCAAAGTCTCGCTGTGTCCATCTTTTAGGCAAAAAATTTGGGTCTTGAATAAGTAGTTTAGGAAAAACGGAGTTCCTGAATTGGATGTATGCTAAGAAGTCTTATATTTGAAGAATTTCCTAGGGGGTGAAAGAATTCCTAATACCTATATGTGTGTATGTATATATGTAATTTCCTCCAATTATATGTCAAAACAGTTTTTAAACATTTTTGAAACGTCTTAGATTTCAAATTTTATCCAACCATCTTTCACATCTTTCCTATTTCTTAAGATGGTAAGCAATCTGATATATTTTATACCTGTGCAATCATGTAGAACATTTCTTGATTAGTTATTTTGTACAAAAAGACTTGACATTTAAAAAAAGTAAAAAAAATAAATAAATAGCATGCTTGTCTGTATTCAGACAGAATCATTTGTTTTTATTTTTTATTAAAATTTTATTTTTCCCAATTATGTGTAAAATGAATTCTATCATTTTTTTTTCAAAATTTGAAGTTGCAAATTTGTCCTCCCTAGACCCATCATTAAGAAGACAAGAAATTTGATGCAGGCTATATATCTGTGATCATGCAAAACACATTTCATTGTAAGTCATTCTATAAAACAAAACAAAACAAAACAAAAACAAAAAAGAACAAGGAAAATAAAGTAAAAAGTACTTATCTTTGATTTCCAATCTTCATTCAGGTTCTTCTAGTACTTTTTCTGAAGATAGACAACATTTTTCATCTTAAGTTCCACAGAATTGTCTTGGATCAATGTATTACTGAGAGTAACTAAATTATTCATAGTAGATCATCATAAAATATTGCTATTACTGTGTGTAATGTTCTTCTGGTTCTGTTCATTTCACTTTCCATCCATTCATTCAAATCTTTCACATTTTTTTCTGAGAACATCCTGCTCATCATTTTTAAAAACACAGTAGTATTAGACCAAAATCATATATGAGAACTTGTTTATCCAGTTGCCAATTTATGGACATATGTCAATTTTCAATTCTTTGCCACCACTAAAAGAGTTGCTATAAATATTTTTGCACATATAGGTATTTTTCCATTTTTATATCTTTGGGATAAAAGGCCTAGTAGTGCTATTACTTGGCCAAAGAATGCCCATGGTTTTATAACCCTTAGGCATATTGTTCTCCAGAATGGTTGAATCAATGGACAATTTCACCAATAATACATTAATGAATAGTCTTCCTCTGCTCTTTGTTCAATTTAGGATTGTCTAATAAAACAAATAATGGATTGCATTGTGATATTTACTATCGACCAATTGTTCAAAATCCTTTTCTAGTGCTTAAATTTAATACTTATTAGAATAAATCTGGGAAATAGTAATCTTCCTTTCCCAGATTGTGAACACAGAGAAATGCTGAATTCTCAAACCAAGCTAGATATAAGCACCTGTGCTGTTCCAAATCTCATTTATACAGAGATCCTAGATAACAAAAACTTATAAAAATTGTCTTACAATTTAGATAATCAGATAATGTAAACATCAAATAAATTTAATCATTTCATTTATTAAATAAGGAATTATAAATAGATATTTCATTAACATATGCTTGTGAAATTCTAACATGGACAATATGTTGGAGATCAGGTTTTAAAAGTTGGGTTTGTTGATTGCCTTGCTATTGTGTTTTTTAAAGGCAGCATCATTTTATTATTCATAACTTTTTATAAATAAGTAGTAAATAGTAAAATAGTGTAGCATGAAGACTGTGCTCAAAAGTATCTCCATATGAAACTTTAAGCTAGTGAATCTATTCACTATTCAAGGGTCAAAGAGACAAGGAAGGTTCTTCAAAGGATGGAAAGTATTTTCTTTTTCTATTAATTTTAGCATAAATAGATATGAGTTTACAAGGATTTTATGAATATAATAATGATGGTGATGATCATGATAGTGACATTAATAAATTATATTTGAAAAGCACTTTGTACATATTGTCTCCTGAAACTGGTTATTCTTACCCTGACTTTTCTTGACAGGGTTATATCTGTCAATGGACAAATGTGATTTTGATTGAATAAGAATTATTATCCATTTGTTCTATTTATTGAGACCAAAATATATTGTGTAAATTCTTTAAATAATGAAAAAAGTTGGAAGACATTATTGAGTATAAACCTCTTCCTCAAAAGATGAATTACAAAATTTCAGCTCTATCAGTATTAAAATTAAGTTCTTTTGAGTTAGTTCTCACTTTTTATCTCCAAGAACTGTATCCTATAGGATCCTGATTACTTGCTATCAGTTATTTCATTTTTTTTGCTTTTTGCTGAGGCAATTGGGGTTAAGTGAATTGCTCAAGGTCACACAGTTAGGGAGTGTTAAGTGTCTGACACCAGACACTTGAACTCAGGTCCTCCTGACTTCAGGGCTGGTGCTCTATCCACTGTGCAACCTAGCTGCCCAATTATTTCAATTTTTAAGAGTCCATTATTGCTTGCTCACATCATCTTGCATTTCTACGTGCTACAATCTAATGATTTTTGTTTTTTCAATAGTATTTTATTTTTCCAAATACGTGTAAAGATAGTTTTCAACATTCATTTTTGTAAATGAAAATTCAACTCAGGGCCCAAAAAAGAACTTTTTAAATTAATTTTAATTTTAAAATAAAAAAAAAACTAAAAAGGGAATAAGTGAGGTAAAAGAAAAAATTGGAAAAGAAAATGTTAGTAATTGAAGGGGAAGCACAGCCAGGATGGTGGAGAGCAGACAGGACTCTCTGTGACCTCCTCTGACCTTCTCTCAATCCAACTACTGAATAAGCCTCTAAACTGGCTTTGAAGTCAAATAATCCACATATATTTGGAGTATAACACATTCCCAGAAGAAGTTACCTTGGAAGAACTTTCAGAACAAGTCGGTTTCAATCAGGCAGGGGAACATTCTTTTGAACCCAGACCACAGAACAGGGAGACTGAGGCCGGGAATCAGAGCATAGCTTCCATGCACCTGGGAATCTTCTGTGAGCCTCTTAGGCTACTCTGTCCTGATTCCAAATAGGTGGTTTGATAGCTTACCCATTTGCAAAAGACAAATTGTAAACCACTGAGCCCAGAAGAATGCCAGACCTAGTCACCATTACCCAGCACTGGAAATCAATCAGCTGAACTGCCACAGGGCAAATTAAAGCAGCTGTCACTCCTTTTCATTGATCAAACCTCAAGCCTTAAAAAAATGAATAAAAAACAAAAAACAACTCTCACCAAAGACAGCTTTTATGGAGAGAGAAGAACAGACCTCAATCCTGAGATTGTTAAAGCCAAAGCAACCCCAGAAGAAGCCCCAAAGGAGATATAAGCTGGTCCTCATTTCACAAGGCTTTCTTCAAAGATGGCAGAAAGGATCTTAAAAGAGAGTCAGAAGAAAACTGGGGAAACAAAATGAGATCATTGCAAGAAGGAATGGAAAAAATAAAAAAAAGAATGCAATCAACAAAATAATTTAATTGGTCAATTGCAAAAGGAAGTAAAAAACACAACTTAAGAAAATAATACACTAAACATTAGAATTCAACAAATACAAGTGAATGACTCGATAATATTTCCAAAATCAGTCACACAAAAACAAAAAAATTTAAAAAATGGAAAAAATATGAAATATAACCTAGGAAAAACAACTGACCTAGAAAATAGATCTAAGAGAGACAATCTAAGGATTATTGGACTTCCTGAAAGCCATCATGAAAAAGGGACTGAGACACTATTTTACAGAAAACTATAAAAGAAAACTACCCTGATATTTTAGAATCAGAAGTTGAAACAGCTATCAAAAGAATCCATCAATCGCCTCTTCAAAGAGGACCCAAAATTAAATGCTCAAGGAGTATCAAGGTTAAATTTCAGAACTATCTTATCAAGGAAAAGATATTGCAAGCAGCCTGAAAGAAACAATTTAAATACTGGGGAGCCATAATCAGGATAACCCAGTCCTAGCAGCTTCTTCCTTAAAAGATTGAAGAGCCTGGAATCTGATATCCCGAAAAGCAAAGGAACTGAGATTACAGCCAAGAATAAGCTATCCAGCTAAAATGCGCATTATCTTTCAGGGAAGAAGATGGTCATTCAATGATATAGGTGAATTTCACCTATTTTTAATGAAAAGACCATACCTGAACAAGAAAATCTGATCTCCAAACACAGAACTCAAGAGAAGCATAAAAAAAGTAAAAAGGAAAGCACTCTTGAGATCTATATTTCTGTTATAGGTATATTTAACAAAGTGGGTAAATTTTTTTATTAAAGCTTTTTATTTGCATAACATATGTATGGATAGTTCTTCAACATTTACCATTACAAAGCTTTCCATTACAAATTTCCCCCCCTATTCCCCTTCCCTCCTCTAGATGGCAAGAAGTGCACTACATGTTAATTATTTTAAGGTATTTGATAAGTCAAATATATGTTTACATGTTTCCATACTTAACTTGCTCTGCTAGAACAATCATACCTACATGAACAAAAAAGATCTGATAAAGGAAACCCAATGCAAGCAATCATCAATATAGAGCATGAAAATAATATGTTGTAGTCCATATCTCATGTCCCTCTCTCTGGTTGTATATGGTCTTCTTTACTAAACAATTGGAACTGGTTTGAAATATTTTATTGTTGCAGAAATCATGGATAAAATTTGATATTATTATGATAATATGAAAAAGAAACTAGAGATAGAAAATGGATTATACTAGAAGAAGAGGGAAAAGGAGGTGAAATAAGGGAAATTACATCTCACAAAGAGGCAAAAAAAAAACCTATTATGAGTGAGGGAAAGAAGGAAAGGGGATAAGCATTCTGTGAATCTTACTCTCATCAGATTTGGCTCTAAGAAAGAATATCAGACATATTTGGCATCACAAAGAAACTTATCTCAACTTATAGGGAAGGAGGAGAGAAATTGGGAAAAGAAAGGGAAACACTAATAGAAAAGAAAATAGAAGAATTAGGAGAAAGGTGTAAAGGGGGGAGGGGCTCTAAAGGGTGAGAAGTGTTTTAGGTAGGTGGTCATCAAAAGCAAAATACTGGGGAGGAGGGAAAGGGAATAAGAAAGAGAAAATCATAACCTAAGGTAACTAAAATGGCAGGAAATACATAATTAGTTATTTTAACTGTGAATGTGAATGTGAATGGGATGAACTCTCCCATAGAACAGAAGCAGATAGCAGACTGGATTAAAAGCCAAAATTCTACAATATGTTGTATAGAAGAAAGACATTTAAATCATAGTGATACATAAAGAGTGAAAGTAAAGGACTGGAGAAAAAATCAATTGTGCTTCAGGTGAAGAAAAAAAAAGGGAGGGGTAGAAATCCTGATCTCAGTTCAAGTAAAAGCAAAGATAGAGCTACTTAAAATAGACAAGAAAGGAAACTATATCTTACTATGGGGTAGCATAGATAATGAAGTAATATCAGTACTGAACATATATGCACCAAGTGGTATAGCATCCAAATTCCTAGAGAAGAAATTAAGAGAGATGCAAGAAAAAATAGATAGCAAAAACTAAAGTAGTAGGGGAATCTCAACCTTGTTCTCTCAGAACTAGGTAAATCGAACCACAAAATAAATAAGAAGGAAGTTAAGAAGTAAACAAAGTTTTAAAATTTAAAATTTAAACAAAAGTTAGGCATGATAAATCTTTGGAGAAAATTGAATGGAGACAGAAAAGAATTTACTTTTTTCCTCAGCAGTTCATGGAATGTATATAAAAACTGATCATCTGTTAGGGCATAAAAACCTCAAAATCAAATACACAAAGGCAGAAATAGTAAATGCATTTTTTTCAGATCACAATGCAATAAAAATGTTGTATATACACATGATGTATAATGTCAGGAGAAAATAGAGCAAAAAATAATTAGAAACTAAATAATCTCATCCTAAAGAAAGAATGGGTGAAACAGCAAATCATAGACACAATTAATAATTTTAACCAAAAGAATGAGAATAATGAGACAACATACCAAAATTTGTGGGATGTAGCCAAAGTGGTAATAAGGGGAAATTTTATATCTCTAGATGTTTACTTGCATAAAATGGAGAAAGAGAAAAACCAATGAATAGGGTTTGCAACTAAAAAAGCTAGAAAAAGAACAAATAAAAAATTCCCTATCAAATACCAAACTTGAAATTCTAAAAAAAAAAAAGGAGAGATTAATAAAATTGGAAGAAAAAAAGCTATTAAATTAATTAAAAAACCAGGAGTTGGTTTTATGAAAAAACCAACAACACAGATAAAGATAAAGATAGTTAATTTGATTAGAAATAGGAAAGAGGAAAATCAAATTTTTAGTCTCAAAAATGAAAAGGGAGAACTTTCCACCAAAAAAGAGGAAAGTAGAGTAATAATTACGAGTTACTTTGCCCAACTTTATGCCAATAAGTTTGATAAGCTAAGTGAAATAGAGGAATATCTACAAAATATGCATTGCCCATATTAAGAGAAAAAGAAATAAATTACTGAAATAACCCCATTTTGTAAAAAGAAATAGAATAAACTATTAATCAATTCTCTAGGAAAAAGGCCCAAGGATCAGATGGATTTACATGTGAATTCTACCAAACAATTAAAGAACAATTAACTCCAATACTATACAAACTATTTGAAAACATAGGAAACAAAGGACTCCCACCAAATTCCTTTTATGACACAGTCATGATACTGATACCTAAACCTGGTAGAACAGAAACAGGGAAAGAAAAAAAATAGACCAATCTCCCTAATGAATTTTGATGCAAAAATCTTAAATCAAACATTAACAAAAAGATTACAGAAAATCATGAACAGAATAATATACCAGGACCAAGTAGGATTTATACCAAGAATGCAAGGACGATTCAATATTAGAAAAATTATTAACATAATTAACTATCTCAATAATCAAATTAACAGAAAAAATATGATTATCTCAGATGCAAAAAAAAACACATTTCATAAAATCCAACACCCATTCCTATTTTTTTATTAAAGCTTTTTATTTGCAAAACATATTTATGGGTAATTTTTCAACATTGACCCTTGCAAAGCTTTCTATTACAAATTTTCCCCCCTTGATCCCCAACCCTCCCCTAGATGGCAGGAAGTCTACTACATGTTAATTATGTTAAAATACTTGACAAATAAAATATGTGTATACATATTTTTACAATTATATTACTCTGCAAGAAAAGTCGGATCTACAAGAAAAAAAAATCTAAGAAGGGAAACATAATGCAAGCGAACATCAATACAGAGCATGAAAATGTTATGTTGTGGTCCACATTTAATATCCATCTCTCTGGATGTATATGGCTTTCTTCACTGAACAATTGAACTGGTTTGAAGCATTTCATTGTTGAAGACAGCCATGTCCATCAGAATTGATCATCATGTAATACTGTTGTTGCTGTGTATGATGATCTCCTGGTTCTGCTCGTTTCACTCAGCATCAGATCATGCAAGTCCCTCCAGGCCTCTCTGAAATCATCCTGCTGGTCGTTTCTTACAGAGCAATAATATTCCATAACATTCATATACCATAATTTATTCAGCCACTCTCCCTTCAGTTTCCAGTTTCTAGCCACTACAAAAAGGGCTGCCACAAACATTCTTGCACATGTGGGTCCCTTTCCCTCCTCTAAGATCTCTTTGGGATATAGGCCCAGTAGAAACACTGCTGGGTCAAAGGGTATGCACAGTTTGACAACTTTTAGAGCATAGCTCCAAATTGCTCTCCAGAATGGTTGGATCCGTTCACAGTTCCGCCAACAATGTATCAGTGTCCCAGTAATCCCACATCCACTCAAACGTTCATCATTATCTTTTCCTCTCATTTTAGTCAATCTGACAGGTGTGTAGTGGTACGCCAGAGCAGTCTTAATTTGTATTTCTCTGATCAATAGTGATTTGGAGCACCTTTTCATATGACTAGAAATAGTTTAATTTCATCATCTGAAAATTGTCTGTTCATGTTCTTTGAACATTTATTGATTGGAGAATGGCTTGAATTCTTTTTTTAAATTTATTTAATTTATTTTTTTATTAAAGCTTTTAATTTGTATAGCATATGTATGGGTAGTTCCCCAGCATTGATCTTTACAAAGCTTTCCATTACAAATTTTACCCCCAGTCCCCTCCCCTTTCCTAGATGGCAGGAAGTCCACTACATGTTAATAATGTGGAAATGCTTGACAAGTTATGAAAGAAAAATCCTATCTACAAGAAAAAAAAAGAAAATCAGAGAAAAGCAACACAATGCAAGCAAATGTCAATAGAGAATATGAAAATGTTACGTTGTGGTGCATATTTCATAACCCTCTCTCTAGGTCTATATGGTTTTCTTCAGTGAATAATTGGAACTGGTTTGAGACAATTCTTTGTTGCAGAGAGCCATGACCATCAGAACGGATCATCATATAATACTGTGGTTGCTGTGTATGATGATCTCCAGGTTCTGCTCGTTTCACTCAGCATCAGTTCATGCAAGTCCCTCCAGGCCTCTCTGAAATCGTCCTGCTGGTCGTTTCTTACAGAGCAATAATATTCCATAACATTCATATACCATAATTTATTCAGCCACTCTCCAATTGATGGGCATCCCTTCAGTTTCCACTTTCTAGCCACTACAAAAAGGGCTGCCACAAACATTCTTGCACAGGTGGGTCCCTTTCCCTCCTCTAAGATCTCTTTGAGATATAGGCCCAGTAGAAACACTGCTGGGTCAAAGGGTATGCACAGTTTGACAACTTTTTGAGCATAGCTCCAAATTGCTCTCCAGAATGGTTGGATCTGTTCACAGATCCACCAACAATGTATTAGTGTCCCAGGTTTCCAACATCCCCTCCAACATTCATTGTTATCTTTTCCTGTCATGTTAGCCAATCTGACAGGTGTGTAGTGGTATCTCAGAGTTGTCTTAATTTGCATTTCTCTGATCAATAGTGATTTGGGGCAACTTTTCACATGATTAGAGATGGTTTTAATTTCAACATTGTCTGTTCATATCCCTTGACCACTTATCTATTGAAGAGTGGCTTGAAATCTTATATAAATGAGACAATTCTTTATATATTTTAGAAATGAGGCCTTTATCAGAACCATTAAATGTAAAGATGATTTCCCAATTAGATGCTTCCCTCCTAATCTTTTCTGCATTTGTTTAACTTTTATAAAAACTTTTTAACTTAATATAATCAAAATTATCCATCTGGTGTTCAAATAGGAGTTCCAGGTCTTCTTTGGACATGAATTTATTCCATCTCCACAGGTCTGAGAGATAAACTATATTACGTTCCTCTAACTTGCTTACAAAGTCCCTCTTTATATCTAGATCATGAACCCATTTACATCTTATCTTGGTATGTGGTGTTAGGTATGGGTCAAGCCCTAATTTCTTCCACACTAGTTTCCAATTTTCCCAGCAGTTTGTGCCGAATAGTGAGTATTTATCCGAAAAGCTGGGGTCTCTGGGTTTATCGAACACTAGATTGTTAAGGTTATTGCCTAGGTTGTCCTGATAACCTATCCTGTGCCAATGATCGACTGCTCTATTTCTTAGACACTACCAAACAGTTTTCATAACCGCTGCTTTATAATATAGTTTTAGATCTGGTACAGCAAGGCCACCTTCATCTGCCTTTTTTTTCATTAATCCCCTTGAAATCCTTGACCTTTTGTTCTTCCAAATGAACTTTGCTACTATTTTTTCTAGATCTGTAAAGTATTTTCTTGGAAGTTTGATTGGTATGGCACTAAATAAGCAGATTAGTTGGGTAGTATTGTCATTTTTATTATGTTTGCTGTGCCTACCCATGAGCACTTAATATTTTTCCAATTGATTAGGTCTGATTTTATTTGTGTGGAAAGTGTTTTGTAGTTTAGTTCGTATAGTTTCTGACTTTTCCTTGGCAGATAGATTCCCAAATATTTTATCCTATCATCTGCTATTTGGAATGCAATTTCTTTTTGTATCTCTTGCTGCTGAACTGTGTTGGTAATATATAAAATTGCTGATGATTTATGTGGATTAATTTTGAATCCTGCCACTTTGCTAAAGTTGTGAATTGTTTCTAGTAGTTTTTTAGTTGAGTCTCTAGGGTTCTCTAAGCATACCATCATGTCATCTGCAAAGAGTGATAGTTTGGTTTCTTCATTACCTACTCTGATTCCTTTTATCTCTTTTTCTTCTCTTACTGCTAAAGCTAACATTTCTAATACAATATTAAATAGTAATGGTGACAGTGGGCAGCCTTGTTTCACTCCTGTTCTTACTGGGAATGGTTTTAGTTTGTCTCCATTACATATGATGCTTGCTGATGGTTTTAAAGAGATGCTACTGATTATTTTAAGGAAAAGCCCATTTATTCCTATACTCTCTAGTGTTTTTAATAGGAAAAGGTGTTGGATTTTATCAAAGGCTTTTTCTGCATCTATTGAGATAATCATATGGTTTTTGTTAGTTTGGTTATTAATATAAATAATTATGCTGATAGCTTTCCTAATATTGAACCAGCCCTGCATCCCTGGTATAAATCCTACTTTGTCATAGTGTGTACTCTCCTGGGGATGACTTCCTGTAATCTCATTGCTAATATCTTATTTAAAATTTTTACATCAATATTCATTAGGGAAATTGGTCTATAGTTTTCTTTCTCTGATTTCACCCTATCTGGTTTAGCTATCAGCACCATATCGGTCTCATAGAAGGATTTTGGAAGTATACCTTCTGTCCCTATTTTCTCAAATAGTTTGTATAATATTGAAATTAATTGTTCTTTGAATGTTTGGTAGAATTCACATGTAAATCCATCTGGCCCTGGAGATTTTTTTCTTAGGGAGTTGGTTAATATCTTGTTCTATTTCTTTTTCTAATATGGGGCTATTTAAATAATTTATATCCTCTTCTGTTATCCTGGGCAATCTATATTTTTGTAGATATTCCTCCATTTCATTTAGATTATCAAACTTACGGCATAAAGTTGGGCAAAGTAACTCCTAATTATTGCTCTAATTTCCTCTTCATTGGAGGAAAGTTCTCCCTTATCGTTCTTGAGACTAACAATTTGATTTTCCTCTTTCCTTTTTCTTATCAAATTAACTAAAGGCTTATCTATTTTGTTCGTTTTTTCATAGAACCAACTCTTAGTTTTATTTATTAACTCAATAGTTTTCTTATTTTCGATTTTATTAATTTCTCCTTTTACTTTTAGAATTTCTATTTTGGAATTTAATTGAGGGTTTTTAATTTGTTCTTTTTCTATTTTTTTTAATAATAAGCCCAATTCGTTGATGTTTTCTTTCTCTATTTTATGCAAGTAAGCATCTAGAGATATAAAATTGCCCCTTATAACCACTTTGGCCGTATCCCACAAATTTTGGTATGTTGTCTCCTTATTGTCATTCTCCTAGATGAAATTATTGATTGTGTCTATGATTTGGTCTTTCACCCATTCATTCTTCAGGATTAGATTATTTAATTTCCAATTAACTTTTGGTTTATTTTCTCCTGGCCTTATATTGCATGTGATTTTTTATTGCATCATGATCTGAAAAGGATGCATTTACTATTTCTGCCTTTCTGCATTTGATTTTGAGGTTTTTATGCCCTAACACATGGCCAATTTTGGTATAGGTTCCATGGACTGCTGAGAAAAAAGTAAACTCCCTACTGTCTCCATTCAATTTTCTCCATATATCTATCATACCTAACTTTTCTAACAACTGGTTTATCTCCCTAGTTTCTTTCTTGTTTATTTTGTAGTTTGATTTATCTAATTCTGAGAGAGCAAGGTTGAGATCCCCCACTAGTATCGTTTGGCTGTCTATTTCTTCTTGCATCTCTCTTAATTTCTCCCCTAGGAATTTGGATGCTATTGCACTTGGTGCATATATATTTAGTATAGATATTGCTACATTATCTATGGTACCCTTTAATAAAATATAGTTTCCTTCCTTATCTCTTTTGATTAGATCTACCTTGGCTTTTACTTGATCTGAGATAAGGATTGTTACCCCTGCTTTTTTTTGTTCACCTGAAGCATAATATATTCTGCTCCAGCCATTTACCTTCATCCTATATGTGTCACTATGCTTTAGATGTGTTTCTTGTAGACAACATATTGTGGGATTCTGGTTTTTAATCCAGTCTGATATCTGCTACCGCTTTATGGGAGAGTTCATCCCATTCACATTCACAGTTGGAATAACTAATTCTTTATTTCCTGCCATCTTATTTACCCAAGTTATGTTTTTCTCTTTCCTTTCCCCTTTCTCCCTCCCCCCCTGCTCAGTACTTTGCTTTTGATGACCCCCTCCCCCAAACTATACTCTACCCTTTAGATCCCTTCCCCCTGTTTTTACTCCTTTCCCCTGATTCTTCTATTTTCCCTTCTATTAGTTTGTCCCTTACTTTTCCTCCTTTCCCTCCCACTTCCCTCTAGCAACAGACAAGTTTCTCTGTGAAATCAAATGTCTGATATACACTTTTAGAGCCCAACCTGATGAGAGTAAGATTTACACAATGCTCATCTCCCTCCCCTCTTTCTCTCAGTTATGTAAGGTTTTCTTTGCCTCTTCAAGTGATTTTACCTTGTTTTTACCTCCTTTTTTATATCTTATTTTACCACGTTTTCCCTCTTTTCCCCAGTATGACAACCTTTCCCCCTCTAGTTCTCTTTTTCATATTATCAAAGTAATATCTAGTTAATTATGCCCTGAAACGTTAAGTATCCTTGTAGTAAAAATAAAGTTCTCAAGAGTCCTTTCCTTTTTACCTTTTTATGCATCTCTTGAGTTCTATGTTGGGATGTCGAATTTTTTGTTCAGATCCGGTCTTTTCATTAGAAATAGGTGAAATTCACCTATATCATTGAATGACCATCTTCTTCCCTGGAGGATAATGTTCATTCTAGCTGGATAGGTTATTCTTGGCTGTAATCCAAGTTCCTTTGCCCTTCGGAATATCTGGTTCCAAGCCCTTCGATCCTTCAGTGTGGAGGCTGACAGATCGTGTGTGGTTCTAATTATTGATCCTTGGTATTTGAATTGTTTCTTTCTGGCTGCTAGCAGAATCTGTTCCTTGGTGCTATAGTCCTAAAATTTAGCCACGATATTCCTTGGGGTCTTAATTTTGGGGTCTCTTTCAGGAGGTGATCAGTGAATTCTTTCAATGGTGATTTTGCCCTTTGATTCTACAATCTCAGGGCAGTTTTCTTTCAGGATTTCCTGGAAGATAGTGTTTAGATTCTTTTTTTCAACATGGCTTTCAGGAAGTCCAATAATCCTTAGATTGTGTCTCCTAGATCTATTTTCCAAGTCAGTTGTTTTTCCTAGGAGATATTTCATATTTTCTTCTAATTTTTCATTTTTTTGTTTTTGTTTGACTGATTGTTGAAGTGTTATTGAGTCATTCACTTGCATTTGTTCAATTCTTATTTTTACAGTGTTGTTTTCTTCAGTTACCTTTTTAAGCTCCTTTTGTAACTGGCCAATTGAATTTTTTTGTTCATTGCACTTTTTTTCCACTTCACTAATTTTATTTTTCAACAAATTGGTCTTTTTCATATCTCTTTTGCAGGGCATCGTATCCTTCTTGGACTGATTTCAGTTTATCTTCCCATTTATCCTCCAGCTCTCTTTTGAGGTTCTTTATGCAATCTTCCAGAAAGGCCTTTTGAAAAAGTGACCAGTGATGGTCTTTAATACCTTCTTCTGGTATTTTATCTAAAGGAACCTCAGGATCTGGGGACATTGCTTCTTTGTCTTGATAAAAGCTGTCTGTGGTGAGAGCTCTCTTTTGCTTCTTCATTTTTTTTAGACAGTGTGGATATCTCTTTAAGGTAGGGAAAAAAAAAAAACGGCAGCTGAAAGGCAGCTGAAGATCTTTGCCCTGGGGCACTTCGGCGAATTAACTTAAGGTGCTGGGCTGGTGGGGGCTAGGACTAAGTCCGAATTACTCCTTAAACAAGGCAAGTCTGCCAGAACACCTGCCCCCAATCAGGGCAGAGTGTCCCAAGTGCCTCAGATAAACTCCAGGTGTTTGGAATTTGGAGTTTGGAGTTTGGAATTTCTGCCACTCTGAGCTGAGCTGAGTCCCACCCTCACTTCTGGCCTACACTGGAGTCCTCTATTTATCTCTCTGTCTGAGTCAGACAAACCTGATATGAAGTTCTCCAGAAAGCAGTGTCCAAATATTTTTGAGTTCGTTGACTTGAAGATCAGTTCAGAGGCTTATTTTATTGTTGATTTGAGAGAAGATTGGAGGAGAGGCAGAGAGTCACCTTTTCACTCCGCCATCTTGGCTCCACCCCCTCTTGGCACCGCCCCTTTTGGCTCTGCCCCCTTGAATTCTTATGAGACAATTCTCTATATATTTTAGAAATGAGGCCTTTATCAGAACCCTTAAATGTACAGATGATTTCCCAATTTATTGCCTCTCTCCTAATCTTGTCTGCATTAGTTTTGTTTGTACAAAACCTTTTTAACTTAATATAGTCAAAATTATCTATCTGGTGTTCAATTAAGAGTTCCATTTCTTATTTGAACACAAATTCATTTCTTCTCCATAGGTCTGAGAGGTAAACTATACTATGTTCCTCTAATTTGCTTATAATATCACTCTTTATATCTAAATTATGAACCAATTTAGATCTTATCTTGCTATGTGGTGTTAGGTTTGGGTCAAGCCCTAATTTCTTTCAAACTAGTTTCCAGTTTTCCCAGCAGTTTTTGTCAAACAGTGAGCACTTATCCCATAAGCTCTTTGTGTTTATCAAACATTAGATTGCTATAGTTATTTCCTAGTTTGTCCTGTGATGCTATCCTATTACATTGATCAACTACTCTATTTCTTAGCCTGTACCAAATGGTTTTGATGACCACAGCTTTTTAATATAGTTTTAGATTTGGTACAGCAAGGCCACCTTCATCAGCCTTTTTTTCATTAATTCCCTTGAAATTCTTGACCTTTCGTTCTTCCAAATGAACTTTGATAATATTTTTAATAGATGTAAAATGATTTCTTGGGAGTGTGATTGGCACTAAATAAGTAAATTAGTTTGGGTAGGATTGTCATTTTTATTATATTTTCTTGACTACCCAAGAGCACTTGATGCTTTTTCCAATTGACTAGCTCTGACTTTATTTGCAACACACGTTCCTATTAAAAACACTAGAGAGTATAGGAATAAATGTACTTTTTTTCTTAAAATAGTCAGTAGCAACTATTTAAAACCATCAGCAACAATCACATGCAATGGGGATAAATTGCAACCATTCCCAATAAGATCCGGGGTGAAACCAGGTTGCCCACTATGACCATTGCTATTCAATATTATAATAAAAATGCTAGCTTTGGCAAGAAGAGAAGAAAAAGAGATTAAAGGAATTAGAGTAGTAATGAAGAAACCAAATTATCACTCAGCAGATGAAATAATGGTATACTTAGAGAACCCTAGAGAATAAATTAAAACACTATTAGAAATAATGCACAACTTTACCAGTGTTTCAGGATACAAAATAAATCCACATAAATCATCAGCATTTTTATGCATCATTAACTAAATCCAGCTGCAAGAGATATGAAGAGAAATTCCATTTAAAATAACTTTGGATAGTGTAAAATATTTGGGAATCTATCTGCCAAGGAAAAGTCAAGAAGTATATAAGGAAAACTACAAAATACTTTCCACATTAATAAAATTAGATCTAAACAATTGGAAACATATCAATTGCTCTTTGATAGGTCAAACAAATATAAGAAAGATGACAATACTACCTAAACTAATCTATTCCTTTATTGCTACTCCAATCAAACTCTCAAGAAAGTATTTTACCTACCTATAAAAAATAACAACACAATTTATTTGGAAGAACAAAAGGTCAAGAATTTCAAAGAAATTAATAAAAAAAGCAAATGAAGGTGGCCTAGTTGTACCAGATCTAAAACATTATTATAAAGCAGCAGTCATCAAAACTGTTTGGTACTGGCTAAGAAACAGAGTAGTTGATTAGTGGAATAGGTTAGGCTCACAGGACAAAATAGTCAATGACTAAAGTAATCTAGTGTTTGACTAACCCAAATTCCCCACTTTTTAGGATAACAACTCACTATTTGATCAAAACTGCTGGAAAAAATTGGAAATAAGAATGGCAGAATCTAGGCATTGACCCACAGCTAACACCATATACCAAGATAAGTTGAAATGGATTCATGATCTAGACATAAAGAATGATATTATAAACAAATTAAAAGAATATAGATTAGTTTGCCTCTCAGATCAGTGGAGGGGGAAGGAATTTATGACCAAAGAAGAACTAGAGATCATTATTGACCACAAAATAAATAATTTTGATTATATTAAGTTAAAAGGTTTTTGTACAAATAAAACTAATACAGACAAGATTAGAAGGGAAGCAATAAACTGTGAAAACATTTTATATTCAAAGGTTCTGATAAAGGCCTCATTTCTAAAATATATAGAGAACTGACTCAAATTTATAAGAATTCAAGCCATTCTCCAATTGATAAATGGTTAAAGGATATGAACAATTCTCAGATGAAGAAATTGAAAGTATTACTAGTCACATGAAAAGGTGCTCTAAATTACTATTGATCATAAAAATGCCAATTAAGAAAACTCTGAGATACCAGTACACACCTGTCAGACTGGCTAACGACAGGAAGTGTAATGACAAGTGGTGGCGGGGATGTGGGCAAACTGGGACACTGATACATCATTAGTGGAAGTGTGAACAAATCCAACCATTCTGGAGAGCAATTTGGAACTATGCTCAAAAATTTGTCAAACTATGCCTATCCTTTGACCCAGCAGTGTTTCTACTGGGCCTATATCCCAAAGAGAGCTTAAAGGAAGGAAAGAGACTCACATGTGCAAAAATGTTTGTGGCAGCCCTTTTTGTAGTGGTAAGAGTTGGAAACTGAGTGGATGCCCATCAGTTGGAGAATGGCTGAATAAATTATGGGATATTAATGTCATGGAATACTATTGTTCTGTAAGAAACAACTAACAGGATGATTTCAGAGAGGCCTGCAGAGACTTGCATGAACTGATACAAAGTGAAATGAGCAGAACCAGGAGATCATTATACACGGCAAGAACAATAATATATGACGATCAATTCTGATGGGCATGATTCTCTTCAACAGTGAGATATTTCAAACAAGTTCCTATTGTTCAGTGATGGAGAAAGCCATATACACCCAGAGAGAGACCTATGGGAACTGAGTGTGGACCACAACATAGCATTTTAATGCTTTCTGTTGTTGTTTGCTTGCATTTTGTTTTCCTTCTCAGTTTTTTTTCTTTCTAGATCTAAATTTTCTTGTGCAGCAAAATAGTTGTATAAATATGTATACATATATTGAATTTATCCTGAAAGAGACCTCAAAATGAAAACTCCCCAAAATATTACAGCCAAATTCACAGCTTGATGTTGAGAGGGTAGAAAGGGAACTGTATTCTCATCTGAATTGACTTAAAGAATGCAGAAAATACACACTCAGTTTGGTATAGAAATCTACCTTACCATATAGGGAGTCGAAAGGGAAGTGGATGAAAGAAGTAGTGAGACTAATAGAAGGGAAGGCAGATTAGAGTCAGATGCAATACACTAATGAAAAAGGAAAGGATGGGAAAAAAGAGATAGAGACAAAGACAGACAAAGAGACAGAGAGAAACAGAGAGGGGGAGAGAGAGAGAGAGAAAGAGAGAGGGGGGAGAGAGAGAGAGAGACAGAGAGACAGAGAGACAGAGAGAAGGATAAATGGGAAAAATAGGATGGAAGAGGGTGGAGCCAAGATGGCTGAAAAAGCTACTCAGATTCTCCCAGTTTCCCTTGAAAATCATGTCACCAAGCCTCTGAACAGTCTGATAGAATGAAACTGCTCTCCAGCTCAAGATAAACTCAAAAAACAAAGAAAGGTCAGTCTCATTACCGTAAAAAAGTTTCATCCCCGGTCAGACAGACTCTGGGAAAGCTAGTGAGAGGATCTTAATCATAGCAAATCAGCAACTAAGACCCTCCATCCTGGCTCAGCAGAGGAGCACAGCCAGGGAACAACTTCCAGCTCTAGCTCAGGAGGCAAACTGGGAAACCAGGCTGTTTCCTGAACAGAGCAGACAGAGTTTCCCCTTGCAAACACAAAGGAGCGCTGTGCTCAAACCAAGGCTCAGAGCTGCACAGGAAGCTTGGGACAATCCCCCTTTACCCCAGGATCAGAGCTCCTCCTCAAAAGTTAAAAAAAAAAGTGGAAATACCAAAAGAAAAGGAAAGAAAATGAGCAAGAAACAGAAAAGTACTTTGACCATAGAAAGCTACTATGGTGACAGAGCAGAACAAACACAAAGTCAAAGGAGGACAGAATGTCCACAAAAGAAATATCAAAGAGTGAGATAAATTGATAACAAAACCATAGAGACTTCTTGGAAATGCCATTAAAAGAATTCAAAAGGCAAACAAGAGAGGTAGAAGAAAAATGAGAAAAGAAATGATAGGTATGCATGAGAGAGTCAACAGCCTAGAAAAGGAAGGAAAAAAAAATTGTCTGAAGAAAATACTACTTATACAGTAGAAGAAATCAAATGGAAAAAAGATACAAATGGTAACTGAAGAAAATCACATTTTGAAAAGTAGAACAGGGCAAATGGAAGCTAATGACTTTGTGAGAGCAAATATCAATCAAACTAAAAAGAATAAAAAAATGAAAGAAAATGAGAAATGCCTCATTGGCATAACTGACCTGCAAAATATATCCATGAGAGACAGTTTAAAAATTATTGGCCTACCTGAAGGCCATGACTAAAAATAAAAAAATCCAGCCTGGATAGCATTCTATAAGATTTTATTAAGGAAAACTGCCCCAATATTCTAGAGACAAAGAGGGAAATACTCAATTGAAAGAATCCATCAATGATCTTTGGAAAGAGATCTCATAATAAATACTCCAAGGAACATTGTTGTAAAATTCCAAAAAAAGTACTGCAAGTTTTCAGAAAAAAATTCAAATATCAAAGAACAACAATCAGGATTACTCAGCATCTGGCAACTTCTACAATAAAGCATCAGAGGTCCTGGAACACCATATTCCAGAAGTCAAAGGACCCTGGGTTACAACCAAGAATTAACTACCCAGCAAGATTCAGCATCATCTTTCAGGCAAGGAGATTGAGTTTCAATGAAGTTAGAGACTTTCAATAATTTCTATTGAAAAAAATAGAACTAAACAGGAAATTTAATCTACAAACACAGGAGGACTCAAGAAAAAAATAGAAAGATAAAGTCCATCTTGATAAAGGATATGGTACATAATGAAGTAATAATGACATTAAATGTGTATGCACCAAGTGGTAGAAGAGGGAAATTTCTAGAGAAGATTTCAGCCAGTTACAGGAAGAAATAGCAAAACTATTCTAGTGGGGACCCTCAAACTTCCCCTCTCAGAATCAGACAAATCTAACCACAAAATAAACAAGACAACAACTAGGGAAGTTAATATGATCCTAGAAAACCTAGATATGATAGACCTCTGAAGAAAATTGAATAGGAACAAAAAAGAATACACCTTTTTCTCAGGAGGACATGATACATAAAAACTGAGCATGTTTTAGGGCATAAAAACCTCACAATCAAATGCAGAAAGGCAGAAATAGTAAATGCTTCATTTTTCAGACCAAAATGTAATAAAAGTTATATTCAATAATAGGCCAGGTAAAGATAGACTAAAAATCAATTGGAAATTAAATAATCTAATTATAAAGAATGAGTGGGTAAAACAAACAACAAATTCATAATTTCATCCAAGAAAATTACAATGAAACATTGTACCAAAATCTATGAAATGTAGCCCAAATTGTTCTTAGAGGAAATTTTATATCTTTAACTTCAGGAAGGAGATCAATGAATTGATATGCAACAAAAAAACCTGGGGGAAAAAAACAAATTAACCCCCCCAATTAAATACCAAATTATAAATTCTGAAATTCAAAGGAGAAATTGATAAAACCGAAACTAAGAAAACTCTTAAAATAATAAATAACATTAAGAGCTGGTTTTATGAAAAAATAGGTAAATCTTTGGTTAATTTGGTCAGAAAAAGGAAAGAAAAAGAAATCACTAGTTTCAAAAATGAAATGGGTGAACTTACCACCAATGGCAAAGAAATTAAAGCAATAATTAATAGCTATTTTGCCCAACTTTGACAATCTTGGACTGGAGCAGTTTATATAATGCCTGGTTTGGGAGTGGAGGGTTCCATTTCCTGTGATTTCATTTGTAAAGAACTCATTGTAAAAATTCTTTTGAGC
>JAJPUD010017620.1:0-30808 GCA_023553655.1 Myrmecobius fasciatus
TTATACACGGCAACAACAGTACTATATGACGATCAATTCTGATGGACGTGGCTCTCTTCAACAATGAAATGTTTCAAACCACCTCCAATTGTTCACTGAAGAAAGCCATATACACCCAGAGAGAGGGTTGCGAAATGAGGACCACAACATAACATTCTCATACTCCTTGATTGATGTTTGCTTACATTGTGTTTCCTTTATCTGATATATCGTTTGTGTAGATAAGATTTTTCTTGCACACCAATGATAAGTTTGGAAATATGTATACATATATTCGATTTGCCAATATTTTAACATAATTAACATGTAGTGGATATCCTGCCATCTAGGGGGAGGGGTGGGGAGTTGGGGGGAAAAATTTGTAACGGAAAGCTATGTAAGGGTTATCGTTGAAGAATTACCCACACATATGTATGCAAATAAAATAAAAATTAAAAAAAAAATGAACATTCTATGAGACTATTTAATAATTCTACCCTTCTCCACTAAGGACCTTTAAAAGATTTTTATTTTTTTTCCCCAGGAAATAAGCCAATGTCCAGGACTATTTTTTCCTTCTTAAAAAAAAAGTTACTGGAATTAAAAATTTAATTAAAACTTACTTGCCTGGGAAGGTAATACTTTGACCTCCTTATATACAACTGGTTGCCTCCATATGTACATGAAACTGACCTGATAAATGGGAGGACAGGCCTTACAATGATATCTGTAGTAGAAATGGGGATGGATCTTAGCCTTTTGCTATTTAGTAAAGTCAGCCCCACACAATGTTCTCACAGTAGTATCTCACTAACAGCCCAACTTTCCCCACTGTGAATATAAAAGTTGATATAACTTTTATTCTGATTTTCTAAAAGCATTATGATTTTTTTATTCTGAAGTAATCATTACTGTTTGACAGCTGCACCATTTTTATTATATCATTCTTCAGAGGAGGAAAAAGAGTGAGTAGGCCTGTCTTGGGCATCAGCTTTATTTTTGACAGCCCACCCCTGCTCTGATTTGTCTCTTTGTGAATGCCTTCCTTTAAAACCACAAAATCTTATTTAAACTTAATCAAAAATCTCTTTTCCCCTTTGTTAAGTACAAAAAAAAAAAAAAAACCAAACAATGGAAGCTAGGTCACCATGAACATGGGACACATTGAAGACATGGATTTTGCCAATTGTCAGGCACCAAAAAAAAAAAAAAAAAAAAAAAAAAAGGATTGAAATGGCTTCCAAGCAATGAAATGAAGATCCTTTGACAGAGCTCTTTAATTAGCATGAGATCACATCTGTCTGACTAATAATTCTTCCACATTTTAGTACCATTAAGCATGATTCTGTATGAATTGTAGTTTGAGGAGAAATGAAGGAAAAAAAAACATTATCTACGATATGAATCCCTTTGCTCTGGCTCCCAAGAACACACAGATTAGATTGTTAAGAAAGGAACCATTTGTGCATAGTCTCCTGGGAGACATCCCTCCCACCTTAGTACTCATGAGTAACCAAAATGTCATCTATTCTCTACTGCTACACAAATAATCATGTACCCAAGACCTGAAACAAAGTTGAAAGGTGGATGGAAAATTTAATAAGTCACAACTCTGCTCTCTATAGCTTTTCAGGGGAAGGTACTTTGGTGGAGATTTGGGAATATATTGAACTATACTGAAAATGCTTGTTTCCTTGTAATCTGTAGTAAAGCAAGTGGATACAGGTAAATGGAAAAGGAACAGTAAGATTTTTTTGGGGGGTGGGGAAGCATAGGAATGAGAAAGTCACCAATTAGATGGTTAATTGTTTGATTCTGCACAATTCAAGCTAGGTGACTTCTTATCTGGAGTTGTAGTGAGGATTCATGTTTCAGTATGGATTGGTTTAGATAGATTCTGAGGTTTCCTCCAGCCTTGAAATTCTTTCTTCACTTTTCTGGATTAACCTCAAAGATCTTTTCAAAACTCTAAATCAGTGAGAAGAGAAACTGTACATTGGTTAAAAAAAATCTTTGCATAAAATGTCATAATCAAGATATATAGGGATAAAGATATAGTAAGTCCTAGAAATATTCTCCGGTGGATAAGTGGTTCAAGAATACAAACAAAATAGGTCTTAAAAGAAGAATGGCAAACTCTAAATACCTTATGAAAAACTGCTCCAGATTATTTTTAAGACAAAAAAATGCAAATCAAAAGAAGTTTCATGGCACATCCAACAAAGTAACAAAAATGACAAAAGATGAACAAAGTCAACATTGCAGGGACTGTTAAAAAAAAAAAGTAGATTAACACACTGTTTGTGAAGGAATAAGTTGTTTCAAACTTTCTGGAAAGCAATTTGAAATGATGCCTAAGAGGGACTAAAATGTGCATACTCTTTGACCTTATATTAGCAAAGAACTGATAAAATACATTTGTATCTGCTGAAGAATATCAAAGTTAACTATAGTGCAACAATGTAATGGAATATCATTGTGCTGTAAAAAACTGATTATAAAGAATTTGAGAAACATTTGGAGGGTGGAGATGATGCAGAGGGAAACAAGATAACTGGAAAAATAATATGCAAATCAATCTCTATGAAATAGATAGAAGAAACAACAAATCCCCAAACTGAATGCCATATGAACAAATTGGGCATTTCCTCTCCCTGGCTCTCCTAACCACCCAGCCCCCAGCCCACTGTTTCTTTGTAGAAGTAAGCATGGAACACTGAATATGCTGTCAGGCTTAGCTGAAATTTTGCTTAACTGTCCCCGTCTTTCTTTTTTATTCTTTGTGGCAAGAGAATATGTTTGTAAACAAAAGTGATGTAAAAAAATGAGTATCAATTAAAAATTTAAAAATGAAAGGTTTAAACAAAATATTCTTTAAGATCCCTATCACCTCAGATGAGATTTTATGATTCTAAGCAAAATAACCTTGAGTAAATGACTCAGCCCTTTTTTATCTCAGTTTCCTCATCTGTAAAATGGGGGTAATAAAAACATCTACCTTCCAGGTTTGGTGCTAATGAGGATCAAGTGAGTTAATGATTGCAAAATACTTAATACAGTGCTTGGCAAAATAGTATTTGCTGTTATTAAGTCGCTTCAGTCTCATCTGACTCTTCATGACCCCACTTGAGGTTTGTTTTTTTTTGTTTGTTTGTTTTAGCAATGATACTGGAGAGGTTTGCCATAATTCTTCAGCTTATTTTATGGCCCAGAGTAAGCATTATGGAAATGTTAGCTATTATTAATCTCTGGAAAAGCAAGAAGACTCGTACAGTAGAAAAGAAATTTTTTATTATTTCAGACTAGGGGATATACAAAGTAAGAGTCACAGGTAACCTAGAAAGTTCAAAGAATTTTGAAGGAGCATAAAATCAGGCAGCTTTTACAACCTTGAGAAGGAACTTCTGGGAGGATCATCTAAGATGAGCTCACCCAATCTCCTCATTTTATAGGTGAGGAAACTGAGGCAGAGAGCTATGAAATGATTTGAGCTAGGTCATAAAGGCAGTAGAGCCAGATTTTGAATCTGACTCCCCTGACTCCAAGGGTTTTTTCCACAATACCATGATAGTTTTAATCTTAACCAAGCCCCCTAGACTTTCCTCTCTCTTAAGGAAAAAAAATACATTATGGTATTATATCATTATAACTGAAAGGGATTTAGATGCCATTGAGTCTAGTTCTCTCATTTTATAAATGAGAAAACTGAGGTCCTACTGGCTGTGTTTTAGACAGTAAGATAACACAAATAAGAAATTTGGTGAACTTTTTATTGAATGTTTGATGAATGCATTTCTTAAAGTGGTAATATCTTAAATTTGTTTCTTTAAAATTTTTAATATGTTTTTATTGATATTTTTTATCACAATAATTTCCCTAAATATACCTTTTTCTTCTTACCTCCCAAGTAACTAATTCATAAAACAAATAGTAGTTTTTAAGGACTACAACAACCATAAAAGATGGGGGAAGGAAAATATCAGCATAATTGATGATCAATTTTTAAGGTTCTAAAGCTAATAAAATTTGTAGTAGAAAAAAGAAAAAAATGAAATCTTAGAGATTATAAATGGCATATCCAGGATTTGAACTCAGGATTTTTGAGCCCAAATACAATGAGAACAATATAATCAAGATTTAAAACCATGTGCCATGCAATACTATTGTTTATACCATGTCTCATTCATTGTTTCTCCCAGTTTGACTCCAAAGCATTCAAAACCAACCTCACTCCCCCCATTCCCAAGAGAACTTATGAAAATTCCCAAGGCTTACCATCAAGGATGGCCCACTGGTTGTCAATTTCTGTGTGCTTCAGGTAAGAATCTTCAATGGTGGGGTCATAGTCTGGCACAAAGATCTTCTGGAAAAACTGAATGGTCAGGGCACTCTTGCCCACACCACCGTCTCCAACAACCACCAGCTTGTATGTGGGGAGATTGTCACTTGGTACAGCACTGGTAGCCATGTTTTTAGTAAGTCAGACCTGGAGAGGCAAGACATGGGAAATGAGACCTGAAATCTCAATTTTTACAATATTCCCAATCTATAACAGGGATTTGGCTCCCCTAATTGGCCCAAGGATGGCACCAGCCCCTCAATCAATAGTTTATTGGGCACTTACTATATTCAAAGCACAGCACTTGATAGAGGATACAAAGAAATTATATACCTACAGTGAACATGATTGCAATCATCCATTTTGACAACAGTTTTAGTTTCATTTGATTTTAAAAATCTACCAGAGTATAAAATTTACAATCTCCATTCTCAGCAGATTTGATTGACTCCCTGGTATACAGTATATTCTCTGTTCTCTCTCTAGTTTGCTCTTCAAGATATATGAGACATATGTATGAGATGATACACTAAACTATTACTTGGCACAGTAACATTGGTAAGTACAATTAATAGAGCACTGGGTATGAAAAAGAACAGATTCAGAAAAGTTTAAATGAACATACACGCATATAAACCTCCACTTGCTCATTCTGCAGTTTCTGCTTGATGTGGTCTGGTGATTACTTTGTAACCTAAGAATGATTTAATAGTTCATTTTATTTCCCTCTCTCTCCCCGAAGAAAAAAGTTAAGGTTACTACTGCAATGAAGGGGAATTCTACTTTAAGCAAACCCAATATATAATAAACCAAGATTCATTATATATATACATATTATGTATACATATATATTATCCTACATATATATACACATGTATACATAATACACACATATATTTATATATAATGAATTAATTATTTTCTTTATAACAGAATCTTTTGCTTTACAATGCAATTTGCTGCAAGGCTCTCATGTTGACTATATTAGGAACTGTGAGGAAATGCAGAAGAAATTGATAATTAACATGATGCTTGTCTTTGAGTTAGTTATTGAGCTCTTTGGAAGAAACAGGTCCAACACTCACAAAAAGAACATATCAAAAGGAAAACTATTTCTAAATACAAGCAATGATACTGGAAATTATGTACAAATGGTAAGTTTCTAGGTGATTTTAAAATGAATGGAGAAAATAGCTTTGGGGCAGCTAACCATGGGAGTGTCTGCCTTTGACAAAAAATTTATTGAAACTGATATAGAGGATTTAATGACACATTAATTGGTTTCAAGAGGAAAAAATAAAACAACCTGTGGATGAGAGGGGAGCAATCTGTTTCAGAGCAACAGTATTATAACAGGGAGTACATTATTGCCTGATAAAAACTGAAACTATAAAAACTTCAAATAGGTACAGAGGTATAAAACTAAGTAATTTTTATAATGATAAATTCAATTCCTCTCCCTCCTTTATTTCCTCCTTTCCCTATCTTTGGAAGAAAAAAAAAAGGACCATAGGTGCTATTCTCCAAATCACAATTATATTCTCACAGTTACTTGCTTTCCCTTCTGCTGTTCACATCTACTCCAGATGGCCCATGGTGATAGCAAGCCAGTCCTGGAAAGTTAAAAGAAAGTGATTTGCAGTACTCACCTGTGTGTTCTCTCTTACCACACAACTGCCTGGCTCTAATTGCATCTTTGGGGCCAAAAAACTGTAGGAAAAGATGAGTCTGGGGAAACAAGTAGCAGTATCTTCCTCTCCTCAGTACTTTTTGTGATTTGCTAACATAGTACAGTCACACTAAACAAATTCCCTGACTATCTGAAAATATATATGTATATGTATAAATATATTTAGTTATATATATACATATATATATTTTTTCTATATATATAATTTATGATCTTTTTCTATAACTTTAGTCCATGACTTCTGTCAGGAAGGGAATAATAAGCTTTATTACTTGTTCTCTGGAATTATAGTTGATCATTGCATGAGAGTTTTTAAATTTTTTAAAGTTGTTTGTCTTTAAAATATTGTTTTTGTAGAAATCATTTGTCTGGCTCTGCTCACTTCACTCTGCATTTACTCATACAAATCATCTGAGATTTCTTTGCAACTTGTTTCTTTCATCATTTCATATGGCACAATAGTTTTTCATTACATTTAAATATCATTATTTGCTCAGTTATTCAATTAATGAATACAAGCTTGGGTTTCACTTCTTTGCCACTAAAAAAAGAACCTTTTGTTTTTCTTTGTTCTCTTATAGACATGGGCTCTAGGAAGGTATTGGTAAATCAAAGGATCAGTTTAGCAATTTATGGGGCATAATTCCAAATTGCTTTCCAGAATCAAAAGCTGTATCAATCAATTCTTCCAACAGTGTATTTAGTTTACTGCAGCTCCTCTAATATTTCTTGTTTTCCTTTTTTGAGAGGTTAACTCTAATAATCTAATGAGCATGAGGTAGAATTGTAGAGTTGTTTTAATTTACCTTTCTTTCATCATTAATTATTTGGAGAATTTATTTGTTTATTGATAACATGGATTTCTTCCTTTGAAAACTGCCTGTTCACATACTTTGTGTATCAACTAGGGAATGGATCTGATTTTTATAAATTTGAATCAGTTCCCTACCTTAGAAATTAAACCTTTGGGGCAGCTAGGTGGTACAGTGGATAGAGCACCAGCCCTGAATTCAGGAGAACCTGAGTTCAAATCTGGTCTCAGACATTTAACACTTCCTAACTGTGTGACCTTGGGCAAGTCATTTAACCCCAATTGCCTCAGCAAAAAAAAAAAAAGAAAGAAAAGAAAAGAAAAGAGAGAAAGAAATTAAACCTTTATCAGAGAAATTTGTTACAAAGATTTCCTACTTCCTACTCCCCCAGGCTAACTATTTCCCTTTTGATTACAGCTGTACTGGTCATGCTTGTGCAAAAAAAAAAATTTAATTTTATGTAATAAAAATTGTCTAGTTTGCCTTTTGTGATCCTTTCTATATCTTTTTTGGTCGTGATCTGTTTCCCTAATCAGAGTTACAAAAGTTAACATCTCATTTGCTCTTCTAATTTGTTTTTGATGTGACTTTTTATATCTAAGATGTATCTATGTGTATCTACTTGGAGTACATCTTGGTCTATGGTATGAGATGGTAGTCTAAAACTAATTTCTATCAGACTCCTTTCCAGTTTTCCCAGCAGTTTTTGCCAAATAGTGACAGAAGGGTCATTGTCCACCAATCACAGGGTAAAGGTTGGTGGCAAAGAACCAAGATACATCAGGATTCAGAAAACTTAAAGGGGAGTTTTGTCATAACTATTACTAACAAGCCTATATTCAGACTCACTGAAAAACAATAAGCAAATAAATTTCTAAGAAATGGCTCACTAATGGATATTTAACTACTATGTGTTTGAAAGCTGATTAAAATCAAACCATGAAATGCTTTTTTAAAAAAAGGATAATACTTTTTTTAATATTTGATAAGCTATGCCCCTGGAAGCACCTAGGCTGTGTAAGCATTCATCCAGCTCTTCTCTTATACAAGATCATCTAGTGGAAGAATCATCTCACTAACATTCTAAAGGAAACTATGGGATCCCATAACACCCTACCTACTTTCCATTCAGAATCTCTTCCTGCTCAGAATTACACTTCCTTGATGATTAATACACCCTTCCATCTACTGTCCCAACCTTCTTTCTATAATTTCTGTTACCCAGATTCACCATTTTATATACCAGACCTGCCACATTTCTATTTCCTATTTCTCTCTCATCCATATCTACTAACCCTGGGTCAATTTCCCACTACCTACCCCTTCCACTGTGTTTTTCAGGATTCTGTTTCATTATCAACAACTTTCCCTTCTTTCAACCTTGATTATTTTACACTTGTCTCCTCACATTCATTAAAACTTAACTTTCTCCAGCAAATTCCCCAGCAATAGTAGCTATTACATTTCTCATTCCTACTTCAAAGGACAGGGAAGAGAAATCAGTGTACCATTTGTTCCCTCCTTTCTGCTACCAGACTCTTAGTTTCCCACTGTTATTTAACAACTTCTTTGAAATTTAAGCTACCCTTTCCTTTGTCTCTATCATTTTTATGGTGACTCTTGTAGATATACTCTTCTTTCTTTCCATCTTAGGTCTTTGAATCTCTCCTTTGCCAGCTACAACTAGGGAAAGGAAACCACAGCTTTGTCCTAGGTTGGAATTTGTTCAAGTAAAGGCCATTTAGAGGACTGATGACAGAACTTTTACAAGACTACAAAAAGAATGGAAGAAGGTAGGAGGTAGAGCCTAATGGCTAGGTGAAGTTATGGTGAGATAGAGAAGATGATAGGATGATGAAAGTGGAATTGGAGTGGAGGATAAGCATTAACTCCTGATGCTACATTTCCTGTATCCAGGGTTTCCCAGTTTCTCAGAGTCCTTTAAGGGCTAGAATTAAGGGACTCATAGGCCAGAAAGACCAGAGGCCTTAGCAGATCAAAGCCTGGTTTAGGGATAGGGAAAGAAGCCCAATCTTGCTCCTTCAGTGCAAAGCCCACTTTGTGTGTGTGTTTTTTTAAATTCCCTTTCTTACTTGTCTTAATCCATTCATTTATTCAAATATTTTCATTTATTTATTCATCAACTTATTTATTTTTAGGATTTAATTTTTAAAATCCTGAATGTCAAAGGAAATAAAAGGGCATTTCCATACAAATAACAGTCAGAGAATTGTATACAAAATGTGAATGTATACATTTTTCACTTTAAATGGAATAAAAACTGTTAAAGGTGTTCTGTTTGTGATTCTTTCTGACCTTACTTCTTTTTTCTTTATTTTTTCCCCTTGCATTCATCTTAAAGTACATTGAGCCTAAAGGAGGCAGCAGAGCTACCATAGTACAGGGACTACAAATGGTAGTTGGGAAGGGAGGTCCTTAAGTTGGGGCAAGACTGAGGAAGGAAGATCTCAGCCCTTGCTGAAGGGCTTTGCCTCCCTCATTGTAGAGGACTTTTCTTTCCTTAAACTTTTGTCTTCCCTTGTCTCTCATACTTTTCTGATGCTCAGTGTAACAGGGTGGGTAGAAAAAACAGGTTGAAAGTAACCTGTGAATTTAACCTTTGGGTTAAAAAATACAGGAAAAAAGGGAAGAATTGCTGTTTCTACCAATAGAAAGATTGTTCCCATTGAGGAGATCTTGGATAAATATCAAAGTAAGCATCCATACTCCTATTGTTATGCCTTTAAATTACTGTCCTTTCCCCCTACCCTATCCTTCTCTGCCCCTCATTGACTTCCTCAGATTTACAGATGAAGAGGAAGGGAAGCGATTTGCCCAAGAGGTCAGACAGGTTATTTTAGGGAATTTTTTAACCCAAAGGTCCAAAAGACCCGTGCAGAAAATAATTGCTCCTATTTTGGTCCATATGATTAATGGTCATTAAATCAGGAAGCAAGGCTAGAAGGTAATAAAGAGTTTTAATAATCACCATCTAGTGGGTAGCTGCCAGGTAGATGATAAAGGCAACCAATAGAGGAAAAGAGAAGTGTGTGTATGCGTACATATAATATACATGTATATGCATATCTGTGTTTATGTATGTACATGCATATCTGTATATATGTGTGTATGTATACACTTAAATTTATATATACGTGTGTATGTGTTATATAGCTATAGTATACATAGAGGTCTATGTAGCAAATGTAGCAAAAGGAAAAAATTCAAATTAGCCTATCAGGTGGCCAAGTTCTGGGGCTTTCCTTAGTTGGAAGATTAGCAAGAGGACATTAGATGCTTTGGGAGGGGAGGGTTTCTACCTTTGTATAACTTATTAGTCATATGATCTCACAAGTTGCCCTAGATCAGATTTATTCTGGTAAATAATTTTTTGTTGTTGTTGTTAATCACAACTAAACATCTGGTGGGGAGAAGTGTCCAGATAAGATCAGAGGTCTAAGATAAGAGCCTCCCTTTGAGATAAAACCAAAACAACCCTATAGGCTTCTTTTTTTTTTAACCTAAAAGTTTACTTTAAAATGTTGGAAGGGGGGAGAGAACTTGGTTTCCCTAATCTCAATGTTCACGTCCATCTACTTCTAAAAAGCAAAAAACAAAGTTCTGTTATGAATTCATGCCCTCTGACTACAAGTACAATTCCAAATATTCTGCCCCTAGTTTTGACAGTGATTGCCATTCTTACACAGAAACGGTGTATGGGAAGAAATGGTGAAGGGAAAACATCCTTTATTTTTCTCATACTGATGTGAGAGGAAAAACACAAGCAAATATGGCACAGTGATTCTAACTAAGGAAAAAAAATGTCAAGGGGGCATAAAAAGCAACTGAAAAGGGGTACAATTCATATCAGGGGGTCTAAAAGAGAGAGTGATATTACAATTTACTAAGAATGGTATAGTGCTGACTAGCTAGTTAGGAAAGTGTAAGAATGAGCAAGAAAGTAAAAATTAGTCAGGAACCTTTGAAGAGTAACAAACAGATTGGCCATTTCCATGTTAATTCTTGATCTCTAAAAACATTTCCTTTGACCTTTACTTAAGAGATAAGAGATTTTATTTGTGAGACAATGCTACAAAAAACCAGAGTATATTAATCATCCCTCTGTTGGTAAACATAGAGAGATTTCAATGAAAATCAGAATATTTCCCTAGTAAAATGGAATGGAAAAAGGAGCATGTGGATTTTTAGTTCTTGTTTTTAATATTATATTTTATTTTTTTTTAATTAGTACTAAATTTTGCAAGGAAAGTGCCTGCAAACTCTTTTACAGCCATTGTTTTCCAATTTATCATAAGTGATAACCTAACGGAAACTGCAATGAGTGAAGAGGTAAAATTTAGCAGCTGGTGGTTTTTCTCTGAGTCACTTCCAGGAAGGCTAACAGAAACATACTATACACTGCAATTCAACAAATATCTAATTGGTGCCTACTACGTGCAAGGCAAGGTAACTAAGGATAAAATGACAAGAACAATTCCTGCTCTGGCAAGGGAAGTGGGGTGGGGAGAGAGAGATAATAGCAATATTTCTTAAGCCCCAACTCAAGGGTAATTAGGCTAGCCTTTCCCTTAGAGGTGCTAAAAATCATTTCGGGTGGTTAATTGGCTTAAGAGACTAAGGCTTGTACTTATATAGCTTGCTGGTGGACTAAGCACAAAAGGAAGCACACGTGGAGTAGGATTTCTGACCAGCAGACCAACATTGTCAACACAGAGGCAGGGAATCAGTGCTATATCCTGCCTGAATATTCTTTCAATGATATAGGTAAATAATCTTCCTTCTGTTACTTGTTAGATGTTCATTTTAGTTCTTAAATATGAAACACTGTCCTCAATTAGGTTCAACCTACAATAGTGAATAACATCAGAAAAAATCCTTTGATAGGAGGTGACACCTAAGTTATGCTTTGAAAGAACTTAGGGATTCTACAGGGCAGAGGCAAGTAAGTACATCCCATATAAAAGAGAGGAAGCAGTTAGACAGCATCTAGTAGATAGAGCGCCAGGTCTAGATTCAGGAAGACTTATCTCTTGATTTCAATTCCAGCCTCAGACACTTACTAGCTGTGGCATTCTGGGCAAGACACTTTACCTTGTTAATGAGCTGGAGAAAGAAATGGCAAACCATTCCAGTATCTTTGCCAAGAAAAACCCAAATGAGATCATGAAAAATCAGACACGTCTGAAATAACTGAACAACAATAATACATAAGGGAACACTTTGTCAAAAACACAGAAGTGAGAGATGAATCTCTATGTTAACACTTATCAGGCCAGTATGTGGAAAGGGAGTGGTCCAAAATAAGCATGGAAAGGTAGATGGGACTCCAGGCAAGGAGTCTGCATTTTATCTTCGAAAATATTGAGAGCCACTAAATATTTTTTTAGGAGGGAGCTAACCTGGCCAGATCTGTTTTAGGAATATCAATTTGACAGATATGCAGAAGACAATTTAAGAGGGAAGAGACTAGAGCAGGGAGAGAAACCACATGGGAAGCTATTGTCACAATCCAAATGAGAGGTGATGAAGACTTGGACTAGAATAAAGTTTGTGTAAGGGGAGAGGAGACAGATTTTAGAGAGCTGTCAGTGTAGGACTGGCAAGACTTCATAAGCTAGGTTTCAATGACTAGTAGGAGACTAGGTTCATAAGGCTCAAGAAAACAAAAGCATATTAATGGCTAGCATATAGCATATTTGTGGTCATTTTTACAAAAACAGTTTTGCATTGCTAAATGTTGGTTTTAAGAAACTTGTTCCACTAGTATCCTATGTTTAATGGCAGCCATTAAATTACAGAAAGCTTTAAAATATAACAGACTAGACCATCCTAGTGATCATTTAGAGTGTCTTTTAGTCTAATCTTGTTTACCATTCAGAATTGAAAATGATCTCCTTTAGAAGGAATATAAACAATCTTAAAATATAGTTACTTAGCTCGGTGGATAGAGCACTGGGCTTGGAATCAGGAAGACTCATCTTTATAAGTTCAAATCTAATTTCAGACACTTAATAGCTATGTGACTTTGGGCAAGTCACTTAACTCTGTTTGTCTCAGTTTCGCATGTGCAAATGAACTGGAGAAAGAAATGTCAAATGACTGATATTTTTGCCAAGAAAACCCAAAATGGGTCATGAAGAGTTGGATACAATTGAAACAACTGAATAGAATTCAGAGTAAGTAAGAAATTCCACCAAACATCAAATTGAAATGATATAGCCCAGTTCATCTAGATTCCCTAAGTTTATGAAAGCTCAATTACCTAGCTAGGGTTTCTTAGAGGCCAAGAAGGTGTCTGAAAGAACATTGGATTTGGAGTACAAATCTCTGCTCTGTCACCATTATGATGTCAAAAAAAGCCATTTCTTTTGTTGGTATCAGTCTCCTCATTTGTAAAATGAAGGTGTCAGAACAGATTATCTCTAAGGTTTCTTTCAGCTTTGACTTTTTATATTACTAATTTTGACACTTCTTGAGAAAATAGAGGGGAAAAAAGTGAAGTAAAAGAAGCAAGATGAAAAATGATACAAAAGTATAGCAAAAGAACATAAAAAGGAGGAGAAATAGATGTGTTTCAGATCCAGAGAGAATTTGAGGTAGAAAACAAACAAAGCCAAGAAATTAAAGGATAAAAAGCTGCAAAATATCATGAGATATGACTTAAGAAAATTAAAGAGAAATGAAAGAATTTAATATATTTTTGAAATGGCAAAACTCAAGGAAATGGAAACTATTATAGAAAATCTATCAACAGATAAAGCAAAAATGGATTAATATAGGAGGAAATAGAATGGAAGCAAACATAAGAATTGAAACAGTTGAAATAAAAAGCTCAAAAGCTTTTATCGGAAAAAGAATTAAAAAGCAATGTTGTTGAAAATGATGGATTCATAGGGCAGAACATGGAGGAAAAATCCTCTGAATTACCACTGTTCTACATGGAAGAAAAGAATTGGATGACTACATTTCAGGAAACATTGCAAGAAAACTTCCCAGAATTATCAAAAATAAGTAGTCCTTTTTGAGTACAAAAAATTCCCAGAAGACTAACAAGGAAAAACTCAAATATCATCTCACCTAGGCACATGATTGGCAAATTTTACAATGAAAGGAGGGGGGAATTCCTCCAATAATCACTAGGAAGAAAGACATCAATAAGAAATATCAATTAGAACATCTCAAAGATTTTTCTTTTAAAAGCAGAAATGACAGCTTATGTAAAATATGAAAATGTTAAAAACATAGGCCTAGATTCCAGAATCAATTTCCCAGCAATGTAAGCATTCAGGGTGAACAATTCAAACCACAAAAACCTCAAAGAATTTGTGAATTAAAAAAAAAACTCTAAAGGATCTTTAGAATAGAACTAAAGAAATAGGAAAGAGCTTAGAACCTAAGACATTAGGTATTTTTTCACAGTGATAAACTAGCTAGTAGATCCTGTATAATGTGATAAAAATAACTACAATATTATGTTGTTGATGCATATATACATATAATTATATAGGACAACATGGCCAATAAGGTCATGGAGAGTCAAACATGACAATAACTGAACAAAAATTATATTTTAAAATAACTAAATGATATAGTGTTCTAATCCAATGGTGAATGAAACTATTATTTTTTGATAAGGAAGTATTTATAAAAATTTTAGAAAGTATTACTTCATTAAAATATAAAGTATCTGATGATTTTTTCATTTATATATCCTATCAGTCCCTTAAATTTAATTTATTCAAAATGAAAACTCATCATTTTTCTTTCAAAATCTGCCCCTCATTCAAATTTCTTTATCTTTGTTCTTGGCACTAGCATCTTTCAAGTTACCCAGACTCATAACCTGGAATCACCTTTTGATTCTTCTCTCTCTTATATCCTTTTGATCAATACTTTACCAAGTCCTAAGGATTTACTTTACAATGTCTCTCTCTTATTCATGCTCTCATGTGTACTACCGCACCTACTAAACTACTTCACACCCCCATCTCCTCTAACTTAGACTATTATAATGGTCTTTATACTAATTCTCATATCTTTAAGCTATCATCTCTCTAATCTAATCTTCACTTTTCTGGTCAATTATTTTTTACTGATATACTATTCTGATCACAACACTCCTACAAAGAAAACCCTTCCATGGCTCCTCATTGCCAAATATACTATAAAATTTAGATCCTGGAATTCAAGGTTTTCCACAGAATAGTTCTAATCTTCCCTTCTAGCTTTATTTTCTGTTGCTTTCCCTTTCATGACTATACTAAATTGGGCTACTCTCTTCATATTAATAACCCAGGATCATCAATTTCCATGCATTAGCTCAAGTCAAAACTCATGCCTAGAATGGATTCCTTCACACAGTCTCTTTATACCTTACTCTGAATGGTGAAGTCCCCTTTCCTTAAAAGGTCCAACTTAGGTGTTCCCTCCTTCTTGAAGGTGTGTTATCAGCTCCTGAAATATCCTCATCTTTCTTTTGCACTGATGTTTGCCCATGTTATTATGTTTATTTCTACATGTACTTCCCTACTCTCTCATTTGGATGCTAACTTCCACCAGCATCCAAGAGGGACAGTCTGAATCAGCTAGAAAGCTATATATATGTAGTATCTAGCATGGTGGTATGTCCACAGTAGGTAGTATTTGAAAATATTTAAGGCAGCCAGGTAGCACAGTGGATAGTGTCTGGAGTCAAAGAAGACCTGAATTCAAATCCAGTTTCAGACACTAATTGTAGGACCCTGGGCAAGTCACTTAACCCTATTTGTCTCAGTTTCCTCATCTGTAAAATGAGATGGAGAAGGAAATGGCAAACCACTCTAGTATCTTTGCCAAGAAAACCTCAAATGGGGCTACAAAGAATCCAACATGACTGAAAACAACAGAACGAATATTTATAATTACTACTAACAAGAACTGACATGCAGTAGTTTAAAATTTACAAAGCTCTTTACATACATTATCTAATTGGATCCTTTTAACATCCCATGACCTATAGTAGATATTGTCTCATGTGAAAACTGATGTTGAGAGAAATGGCTTCTACAAATCACACAGTATGTGAGAGGCAAGATTAGAGCCCAGATTTTTTCTGATTAAACATTGTACTTTTCCTCTATATCTTGTTGCCTTTTATATTAGTAAATGGCATATATAGTCCTTTAAGATTTATGAAAGATTTTATTTAGAGGGAATTTCAAAAGTCTTTAGCAAGCTTTTAATAGCATACAGTATATTATCTTATTTGAATCTCATGGTACCTCATGAGGCTTATACTCTAAGTATATGAGAACCTCGAGAAATCACTGAAAATACAGGGAACATGATAAATAATGATAAATAATGCTGTGTTTTGTGCTATAGACATCATCATTATTGAGGATGACTGCTGGTACAAGTCAATATGAATTCCAAAGCTCTATGCTTTTCTGTTACCTATTTCCACAGTAGCCTTTTCCTTCTCCTCCCCTCTTCCTCTTCCACCTCCTCCTCTTCTCTTCTTTTTTTATGCCCCTCATCCTTCTCCAAACTGATGCTGTGCAGGAAGTCCCATCCCTATCAAGGGACTAAAGTTGCACCAGTAGCCCACATACCATTGGCAGGCAATGAAGTCTATGGTGAGGAAGTACTGAGTGTTTAATATATGGTTATTAATTGATTAGTAGAAATTTAAACTACTGTAGTCATTTATGGGAATAAACTATTAATATGTAATAAAATTTATAAAACTGAATATACCTTTCAACTTGATGTACCCATTAATCTAACTACAGCAGCTAGGTGACACACTGGATAGAGTACCAGTCCTGGAGTTAGGAGGACCTGAGTTAAAATCTGGCCTCAGACACTTAATAGTTGTGTGATCCTGGACAAATCACTTTTCCCTGTGTGCCTCAGTTTCTTTATCTGTCAAATGAGCTAGAAAAGGAAATGGCAAACCACTCCAGTATTTTTACAAGAAAATTCCAAATGAGGTCATGGAGAACTGGACATGATTGAAAATTGACTGCACAGGTGAACATCCATTGATAGTATTATATTCTAAGCATGTTAGTAAAAGGATAAAAACATCATACAACAATGAAAAGAACAATGGATTTGGAGCCTGGTTCCGCACCTGCTTCTTTTGCTTACTTTTTGTGTTACCTTAAACATATTTAATCTTTCTAGATTTTAGTTTCCTAATCTATCAATGAAGGAATTGAATCAGATGGCCTCTAAGATCCTTTCAACTCCAAAGCTATAAATTATCTGGCAAAAATACTCACACCTGACTTATTTTTAATAGCAAAAATACTAGAACCAATCTCAATATCCTGTTATTAAGGGACAGCAGAATATGTTGGTATTTATCACTATAACAGAACCTGACCTTAAAATGATATACATGGAAGAATACATGGAAACATCAAAAGACAAAATGATAAAGGGAAAAGAAATCAGAATTAGGGAGCCACACACAGTAAAGTGCAACTAATAAAAATGGTCAATACCCACATAATTCTAAACTACAATAACAAGCAAATTTTACAAGTATATGAATTGAAAAGAGACCAGAAGATACTGAGTAATGTTATGTTTATTTTGTAACCATTTTTATCTTTTTTTTAAATCAAATAAAAGAGTTCATGGTCGGTTTTTTTGATTTGTCTTATTTAGGATTTTATTCCTCATTTTGTTTATATGATGCATGTTTGTTATGCTTGTTATTGAGTTTATAATACAAATTATTCCTAAAAGACAAACAAAAGTAAATTTTTGGAACACTGTATATAATTGGTCCCTTAGCATCCTATTTTCTTTTCCACCCTACTTCTGATTATTGTTCTCTCATTTATTATAATACATCAGAAACTTGTTTTTTAAAAGGGCCAACATTACTTCTAGAATAAACCATTAAAAAAAATCTCCATAGAAAATGTCAGAAAAATAGGTGGATTGACCATAATATCTAACAATCTGACATATAGTGACAGCCAGTGGTATACTGGTAAATGTTTAACAAACAGCTTTCAAAAGAAAAAGAATGTATACGCAATACTTTTTTTATAGTTATTCTCCATTATCAGTGTTTCATTGCTTTCTTAGATCTAGGATATGAACAAAACAGTAAATCAAGCCCAGACTGGTAGCTTATTTTCAAGGTGTAAATAAATATTCACACTGAAGAGCTGGCTCCAATAAGCCACAGGTTTTGGCCCTTCTGTATTATTTACTTTTGCAGAGCATGGTATTGTGATTCAGTCATGTCTGGTTCTTCATGACCCCATTTGGGATTTTCTTGACAAAGATACTGGAATGGTTTGCCATTTCCATCTCCAGCTCATTTTACAGATGAGGAAACTGAGACAAACAAGGTTAAATGACTTGCCTAGAGTCCCACAGCTAGTGTCTGAGACTGGATTTAAACTCAGATCTTCCTTACTCCAGGCTCAGTGCTCTATCTACTAGGCCACCTTGCTGTCCATATAGTTATGTCTTATCTCCTCAACTAGAACCTGAACTCTCCTTACCTAAAAGCAGTGTGGTATTATTTCAGCAGTGAGAAAGTCCAATATAGAGTTGAGCATTTAACTGAATGGAAAACAATCAGGCAATCTGTAAGCTTTTAATAAATATGTCTACTAGAATAAAAGAAAAGATGTATTCAATAGTTCTGCTATTCTCTGCCTTCCTCTCCCCAAAATCAGGAGGATGGTGTAGGCGTTCTCCAGAGTCTAGAAGGCCTCCTGGTCCTAGAATTGATGATCCAAATAGGATCATCCTTTGGGGTCATCCCTGACGGGGAGTTTTTCCTTAGTGTTTGCCCTCACTCTGATTCCTTTTGACATCAATAAAATGCCTTTGATACCCTACCATGTGCCAAGCACTGTACTAGGGATACTGAGTCAGAAATTAAATAATCTCTTCTAGAAAGGAATTTGTAGCCTATTAAGTGAAAAAAATATATACACATATATTTGTTGTTGTTTAGTCATTCAGTTGAATCTGACTCTTTGTGACATACTGTTCATGAAATTTTCTTGGTAAAGGTACCAGAGTAATTTGCCATTTCCTTCTCCAGTAGATTAAGACAAACAGAACTTAAGTGACTTGTCCAGCATTACACAGCTAAGAAGTATCTGAGGTCAGATTTAATCTCTGTCCTTCTTGATATCAGACCTAAAGTTCTACTAGTGTTCTACCTAGTATCCACTGAATCACTTAGTTGCTTCTTATACATAGATACATATACACATATATACATATGAATATACATACATATATACATTATATAATATATAAAATTATAATGTAATATAATATAAATTATATAAATATAAATTTCAAATTAATTCAAGGGACATTAAATGCCAGCTTTGTGGAAGGCACTGCATTAGGGTCTGGAGTCACACAAACACCTTCCCCCCAAATAGTCACGCCCTCGAGGAGCTTATATTTTACTGTTTTCTAACATCATCATTAACACATTATAATTAAAACCCACCAGAAGTCAAAAAACAGAACTCAAATGCCATTCAACTGATTGCCCATTAATACCAATAGATGCTAAGCCATGTGAAGTCAAATGCTTTTGGCAAAGGTTTGGACCTCAAGATTCTTCTGTAAAAATGAGCAAGATGGATGAGCCAATCTCTAAGGCATCTTCCATCTCTGACTCTTGTGATCCTATGATTCTTTTACATTGCTTGCCAAACATTTTGTTTTTCTGGAGCCAATTAATCAAGAGGAATTTGTTAAATACTTGCTAGGTGCTAGGTATTATACTAAGTGTTGGAAATTCAAAGAGGATATAGCCCCTCTTCTCTATGGGCTCACATTCAATGTAAGTATATATTATATAACATTCGATATTAGCATATATTATATTACCATATGCTATATTTGAACACTAGGTATAGAGTCAGGATTTCTAAGTTCAAATCTAGCTTCAGACACTAACTAGTTATATGACTCTGGGCAAATCACTTACACATGTTTGCCTCAGTTTTCTCATCTGTCAAATGAGCTAGAGAAGGAAATTAGTAATGTCTTTACCAGAAAAACCCCACAAGAGATCCTGAAGAGTTGGACTGAGATGACTGAACATTACCTGGGGGCAAGGGTAATAGATTCACTTTCCCAGGCAGGCTGGGAAATGTCTCATGTAGAAAATGAGGTTTCATCTTACTTCTTGTATAGAAGCTGGTAGAGACTGCTTGAGCCCAGGAGTTCTGAGATGTAGGATGGGGCTAAAGCTGATGAAGTATTAGCATTTCACACTGGCTCCTAAACTCTGACTCGCTAGACCTAATCCAGCAGTGAGACTAGGCCTGTGAATAGCTGCTTACTTTTAGCCTGAGCAAAATAAAGAGATTCCTCCCTTTCTTCCCCCTCCTCCCTACAAAGCCATTAGGTTGTGGGTTGGGGGAGGGTTGAACTAATTCTTCAAGGAAGCCAAGAGGGAGAGGTAAGATGGGGAGAACATTCTGGGCATGGGAGATGGCCAGTGAAAGGTCACTAATTCAGGAGATTGAGTGTTGTGTGAGAGGAATCCCAAGAAGGCCTTTTAGGCTGGTTTTGCCTGTATTAGCAATTGCTTTGGATTGGGACATTTGCAGGGGTGAGGTGTTAATTCATTGGACGATAGATTCTGAAACTTTTTTGTTTTCCCCCAAAGAGGATGATGCTAGTTACCTCTGGCTCTGCTAAAATCTTTCATTCTAATTTTGCTTCTTTCTTCCATTGCTAGTACAATTATAGTTTGCTTTATGTGATCTTCTCATCCCAGCTTGAACCATTCCCCAATCTCCTCTCCTGAAAACCCATAAGGAAGATTGCAGTGATCTCATTCATTTCCTTAAAGTTTTTGCTGATTTTGAAAATTATTTTCAAATTGGATTTACAAGAACTCTTGCAAATACTCTGCCGAGTATTTAATGTACTAGGACTATAGTAAGGCCAGTTTTCTATATAAAACCATTAAAATGAAATATAGATTATTGAAGACTGATAGATTAGTGGAGTGAATGGAAGTACTGTAAAGTGAAGGGAAAGAAGGAAATTGAGTGGATACCTCATGAAGTTGTCAAGAAGTTCCCTAGAGATTTTCTTGCCCAGGCTAGGCCATGGTAAATAGGTAAGTTTGGTGATGAATGTGTTGGCACTTCTGCCAGGGGTTGCAAATAATCAGAGTATTTAGGAGAGTTAAACCAGGGAATGGAACTAACATGTGATCATTTAGCATTATCCCAAATACCAAGGTATGCTCAGGCTAACCTATAGTTAGTGAGGAGCAGAGAGAGAGTAAGTATATGGTGAGAATGTGGGCAAGAAACATTCAAAAACATCAATCTGAGAAGGGAGCCAAGGGCCTCATCCAGTCTGCCAAAGGGGAGCAGGGCACACAAAAAAGTTAAGAATTCCTGAACTAGATTGTCCATGAGGTTTTTTCTAACCCTAAGAGTCTATGATTCCACGAATTACAAGGTAGACAGGTTCTTACCATAACTAAAATACCAATGTTATAAGACCCAGAAACTGTTCCTATCTGAATCCATTAAGGAGGATTGGAATTTAACCTTCTTTTCTTCTTTAATCAAAAATGAAACAAAATGAAATAAAACTCCAACTAAGTCTACATTTAAAATTATTGTCATTAGCTTCCCCACCCACACCTTTCATTGACAGTTATGATTGAAAAATCTATTATTTTAGCTACCCCCAGAGATCTCCTAAGCTAGATCTTAAGAGGGGCAGAATATTGTTAAGTGAATGCAATGGCTGTCAGAAGCTGTTAAAGATAATTAAGCTTATGTGCCTTTTCCATCAATAACTAAATGACTTGACATTTTTATTATTTTGGATTTACTGAGCACTATTCTCAGAGCTTTTTGCCATTAAGAACAGCTGCCAAATTAAGGTCAACTTCATTTTGAACTTTTATTCAATTTCTAACTCAAGATACTGATAAATTGGAAAAGCATTGCAATTTTGCTACTGGAATGCCTCTCATATATTCATTTTTTCCAGTTATCCTTCCCTCTCTCTTCCTTTTCTCCAACCCAAACTTTGGGTTTTTAACTTGGGAATGAGTCAAAAAGCACTGCCAAGGCCCTAGGAACCCTGTAATAAAGTTAATAGACAAGTGACTTTTTTGTCCCTGGTCTGCACTTTTTGCATCTATAAAATGAGAGGATTATCACATTGTATATGGGAGGATATCACAATCTCTAAGATTCTTCCTATCCTACAAATCGATGATTCTATAAAATCAGCTAGTCTAACAATTGCCTCTTCCTTCACCATAATGAAACTAACATTAGTGGAGTAAGTGGAAATGCTGTGAAGTGACAGAAGGGAATTCAGAAGAAACCTCATGAAGCAGTCAAGCAAGAGGTTCCCTAGAAATTTTACTGCCAGGCTTGGCTATGGGAAATAGCTAGGTTAAATTTGGAGATGATCACTGGCACCTCTACCAGGAGCTACAACAACCTAGTATATTTAAAGGAGCCAAGTGGAAAGAACATTGAATTTTATTTATTGGGTAGGGGGAGGTAAAGCAATTGGAGTTAAGTGACTTGACTAGGGTCACACAACTAGTACATGTCAAACATCTGAGTCTGGATTTGAACTCAGGTTCCTCAGATTCCAAGGTTAGCTCTCTATCTGCTGTGCTACCTAGTTTCCCCGTGCACTGGCTTTTAATCAGAAGACCTAGGTGCAAATTCTGGTTCTACCCATTGTTATGTGTGTTATCTTAGACTAGTACTCCAGTTTCCTCATCTATAAGAAAGGGGGATTAAAACAAAGTCTCATAGTCCTATCAAATTTAAACATTCAATGATTCTTATTTTCAAAATTGAATAATATTTTCTATTTTATAAAGTGCAAAAAAATCTTATGGGTTACTTATAAGTTGTGACTTAAATTTGGTTCTCAATTGATTTTTTTCTATTGATTGATGGCCTTATATTTTAAAAGTTTTCCCATTTCTGCTTTAAGAGCTCCATGAAATAACAAATAATTTGTTGAAATGCTACACATAACTGACAACAAGAAGTTAGTGTATCAAATCATGATAACATTTTTCCTGAGTTCTCCATAGGCTTTTAAACAGAGACCATATTCATCTTTACCATCTGCCTTAGTTTATCTGAAAAAAAAGCCTGATAATGTGACTCTTCTAGCTGATGAATTCTTTTGAAGAACTAGAACAATGGCCTAATCACTGGGACCCCCACATATTTAGTGGAATCAGTAAAAATCCTTCAGGAAATGGTAATTAACTGTAGGGTATTTTCAGTAAATGTGTCAGTCATAGAATTAGAGTAGCTAGTGATCCTAGCTCTGATATTACCTGGATGACATAGGGCAAATATCTGACTTTCTAGGGTCTCAGAATTTTCATCTATAATATAAGGATGGGGTATAGGAGGAGAGGGCAAGTTAACCTTGAAGTTCCCTTATGGCTCCATAGCTGTGATCTAGGATGTTCTACATACCTATAATACATTCCATTCTCACTTCTGCTTTTTAAAAATCACCAGTTTTCTTCCAATTTCATCTCTCATTTTCCTACCCTCCCAAGATCTTATTGATTCTTCCCAGCTACTAATGCTTTTCCCTTCCCCATTTCCTGGAATTTATTTTGTGTATATGTATATATTTAGGGTTCTTCCCTCTCTTGTATCCTTAAGGGCTGCTGATTAATTGATCCTATGCTCTAAAGATCTAACACATTTGTTTATGTAGCACTTAATACTGGGCAACCAGGTGGCACAGTGGATAGAGTAACCAGTCTTGAGTAAGGAAGACTCATCTTTTTAAGTTCAAAACCAACATCAGACTCTCAGTAACTATGTGACCCTGCACAAGTCACTTAACTCTGTCTCAGTTTCCTCATCTGTTAAATGAACTTGAAAAGTAAATGGAAACCACTTCAATATCTCTGCCAAGAAAACCTCAAACTTCAAATGGGGTCATAAAGAGTTGGACACAATTGAAAAATGACTAAACAACAATGGCATATAATATTAACAAACATTATCATATAGCATATACAAGGCAATGTAGAATTACAATGATAAGTAATGCGTGGTTGATATCTTTTAAAAATGTGCAGTTCATTTGGAGGATTAGATGTATGTTCACAGACATTATATACAAACATATATGTATATATTATATGCATAAAATATGTCATAGGTATAATATAGACAAGCTTTATAAAAATGTCAAATATTAGAATATACACTTATATATAGTATATATAATATACACAGATATATCTACATAGATATACCATATATTTTTATAATATACATACACACTTATAAACTATATATCTCCTTCAATACTCTAAGACATGAATATAAATAAATTTGATATGGGGAAGAATGTGGTTATGTACAAAGAAGGGGTCCAAAGTGCTATGAGAAATCTGAGAAAGGAAAAATTCCAACAGTGGGAAAGTAGAGGGGAAGGAAATTGGCCAAAACTTCATAGAAGAAACAGCAGCTAAGTTGATTAGTGAAAGATGGGAAAGGCATCTATTCTAGTCAAAAGAGACAGCTGACTGAACACATTTGGGCATAGAACAAGGCAAAGCCAAAAGGAATAGTAAATAATATATCAAATAGGTACCCAGAATATGTGAAAGGTATCAGCATGAGACACAGTATGCCTAATTGTGGAAGACATACTTCTTACTCAAAAGATTAAACTTTATGCAGTTAGTAATGAAGAGCTGTTAAAATTCTTTTAATTATCTATCAATATTTTTTATGGATCTGTGAAAGATCATCCAGATTGATTATCCATTTGACTAAATTTTCTTGAAGAGAAAATGGGAAAATAAAATATAAGCAAACCATACACTGATCCACAGACTGTTCCTTGCAGTGAAGGTTAGTTCTTAGGTGTGATTTTTATTACACTTTGGGGCCAAAAATTTTTTCCATGAATATATATCTCAGAAATTATAATGGTCTTTGCAACTCCAGTCTCTTTCTGCTTCCTTATAACCTATTTCCATTGCCAGGTTCCAACCCCATTCCTTTGTGGTACTTCCCTGGGTGATTTCTGACCCAGACTTGTCTAGCACTAATTTATTTTCTCATGCTTTCCACCCACACTAATCCATCCTCTCATTTTCTCCACCTGCATTACTTTTCATTTCATCCACCCTCCTCAACCCCTCCCCCCACTTTAGAGACAAGATTCCTGCCCTGGGTGTTGGCACCAATGGTAAATCCAGATTAATTCAGTTTAAGATTACAACTCCAGATTCAATTTTCTTGTACACTTCTTCCATTAATTCCTGAGTGTCTAAGGATCCAGCCCCAGTAAGTAGAGTAAGTACAGTAAGTTCTTTCTGTATAACAAACAAATTTTTTTTCCATCAAATTGTGTTCCTTGACATCTCATGTGGATGTACGAGACAAGGAGATCCTTCTCTTTCTACAGATGCTACAACATTTGCTCAAGATCCAACATTTTCATTGTTTTAATCTTTTAATGCAACTGGCTCTCTTTGCTTTAGTCAAAGACAGTTTCTTGCTTTCTTCAGACTTTCTTCTCTACTGCACCTTTACAATGAAGTCATCTGAATTCTTTGGAATCTTTACTCAGGCTTCTTGGCACTGTTTTTGGTGTTCTTTCCTCCTATTCTTTTTTTTTTTCTATGAAGTACATTCTTCCCAGTGAAGTTGGGCCAGTTATTTGACCTGGTGGAAAATGTTACACCAGAAAGACTAGCTATTGATTCTTTTCAGAAAAAAAGGGGGGGTGTTCAGTGTAGAATATTTGATGTTTTCAAGTGAGAAGGGTCCATTCTATACCTGCATTAATGAGGGAAAGCAGATTATATGAAGGAAGCAGAAAATTAGAGAGAAGAAATGGTTCTTTAGCCAGAGGGTCTGAATTCAAGTTCTGTTTCTGATGTTTATCACTTGTGTAATGCTGGGGTCTCATTTTTCTTCTTTATAAAACCTAGAGATGGGTATAAAGTTTATGAGGTCTCTTCCAACTCTAGGTCTCTAATCCTGTTTAGTTCTGTAAACTTTTAATTGCTTAACCAAATAAACAAATGAATGGATGGATGGATGGACAGGCAGACAGACAGAAAGACAGTGACAAATCAATATTGGTTCCTGGTACTACTACTAGAGGTTTCAACAAACCCAAATCATGCTATGGAAAGAAGACCCAGAAGGCAACTAAAGTCTTTCTCAGCTCTGACCTTCAGAATAATGTGGCCTTGGGCAAATCTGGTTCTCAAATTTCCTCATTTGCAAAATGAGAAGGTTGGATGTGTGATCTATTGGATCCTGATCAATGGCAATTGATGCCTTCCAGCTCTGAATCCAGGATCCTCTGATTCACATCATCCTCTGACATTCTGATTGAATTTTACTTCTCTCTAAAATTGGGGCTAACATTATCTGTCTAAAACTCAGAGCAGTAGACTTTGAATCAAGCAATCAAGAAAGCATTAATCAAGTGCCTACTATATATCAGGTACTATGCAGGGATGAAATCTGTGCAAATTTACTTCAGAAAAGCCTCTAAATGACATGACTATATTGTTAGAATTGAATTCACATTTCCCAAGAATATTCAAAGCCCAGAGGATCGTAGATCTAGACTACAGAACCCATCAGGCCCAACTCTCTTTTTACAGAAAAGAAAACTGAGAATCAAAGAAGTGATTTGCCTAAAGTCACAAAAGACTGATGATGATGATGATGATGATGATGATGATGATGATGATGATAGCCAGCATTTCTATGATCTTAGCTCACTCTATTTTCATGATCACCTTTAATCTTAAATGCTATTATTATCCCCACTTTACACATAAAACTAATGAAGATTAAAGAAATTAAGTGGCTTTCCCAAGACCACACAGCTAGAAACTATCCCAGGGGAGATTTGAATTCCTGCTGTCCCAACTCCTATGGAATAGGATCCTAAGATAATATTCAACTACCCAATACCTCATATTTCCTTATGCTTCTGCTTGCTACACTGTTTCTCCCTTCTAGATCCAACTATCCTACTTGGGAAATGTGGTACAGTAATAAGAGAACTGAGCTTGGAAATCCAAAGACATGAGTTGTAGATATTGCTCTGCAATTGATTGATTCACTTTGTGACTTTAAGGAAATCAGTTCAATCTTTGGCATAGTTCCTGCCTCTTCAGTAGCCACAGCTACTAAAAAAATCCCAGAAAAGAAAGTTGACACTAAAATCCTATATAGTGTCACATGGCTTCAATATCAGAAACAATAATGTTATTAAAGAAAATAACATTATTGTTTCTGATATTGAAGCCATGTGACACTATACATTTATTTTATTTTTTATTTTTATTTTTTATTTTATTTTTTATTTTATTTATTATATATTATTACATTTTTTATAAATGTAAATCACACTAAAAAAAAAGATGCATTGCCATTGGCTTTGCTCCTGCATCCTAAGAACTAGTAGCCCTTTTTATCTGACTTGGTGCTGAAGTCTCTTATAGACATTTTCTTGTTCTATTAGGACATGATTTCACTGAGAACAGGGACTGTCTTGATTTTCTACCTGTAATCTGTAGTGCTTTGCACATAAGTAAATGTTTAGTTAATTTTCATTAATTCATTCATTGTGATGCAAACAGAAATAAACACCAGGCATCAACTACAACATAAGGCTTTTTCAAAAGTTGCCATGGTTTGAGAAACCAAAGGCCAGACAATTGTATGCTTTTTTTTTAAATAAAAGAATGTTCTTTCAGTAGAAAGGTGAAAGACCTTGAATATGGAATGTTATATGAGAGAATCACTTCTTGGTTGTTTTTCCTTAATGGTTTTTCTTTGTAAGGCGGGACAAGGAAGATTATATACCTGGAAATAACAATAATATAAAAACAAAAACCATCAGTAAATCTTTTTTTTAATGGAATATTGATACAAGGTTTAGGGATACAAATAGTTATGCAATGTAGCTGCTCTAAGTAAGAGAATAACAGTTTGGGGATGCAAGGAGGATTTTTATTTATTTGAATAATGGCTCTTTATTGAAGGAAGAAACCTCCTACCCCACCTCTGTCCCTGTAATTTTGCTATGACTTTATGAGTATGTACTTTGGATAGCCTTAGAATGAATATCTCCTGGTATGATGCAGGTCAGTGGGGAAGTGAATTTTCTTAAGACAAATTTTTCAGGAAGACATCTATTTAGTTTATTGCCAGATATCCATATTGTACTGTTGTTCAAATGGCTCTCTCAGATAGTAAGCCAATTAATGACTATTAGTAATCAAACTTGCCATGTGTACTTCCATTAAGTACTTAAATCACCTGGGAATTGTTTATCTTCAGTGCTTCAAGTACTTACTTATTAAAAAAAACATTTGCTTAAATTTCTCTTAGTATCTTGAATAGCACTTTGCATGTAGCCAGTGCTCAATATTGATTCCTTGAACTGAATATTGCAGTGTTAGCTATCAGTGATGTAGTAGGTTATAGAAAAGACAAACAGTGAGAGTTTGTATAATTATCAAAAATTTCATGGAAGGAATAGGGCTTGAAGTGGGTCTTGATAGATAGGATTTGAATGGGGATATATAGGAGGGCATTCTAGGAAAGATAGACAGAGGTAGAAATAAGAACAATTCAACTGTGGTACAGTGATAAATGTGGCTTGGCTATTTAGACAGAAGATGCTGGTTGGATGAAAAGTCAGTGATGATGGATGAGGTCCTAGTCAAGCTAGATTTTTTGCTCTCTTCCCTTCAGCTCATTTGAAAAGTTTCACCAATAAGAGCAAATTATAGACACAATCGAAAATTTCATCCAGGAGAATGACAACAATGAGACAACATACCAAAATTTGTGGGACTCGGCTAAAGCGGTTATAAGGGGTAATTTTATATCTCTAGATGCTTACTTGCATAAAACAGAGAAGGAGAAGATTAATGAACTGGGCTTACAATTAAAAAAGCTAGAAAAAGACCAAATTACAAACCCTCAATTAAATACCAAATTGGAAATTCTGAAAATTAAAGGGGAGATCAATAAAATTGAAAATAAGAAAACTATTGAATTAATAAATAAAAGTAAGAGTTGGTTTTATGAAAAAACCAACAAAATAGATAAGCCTTTAGTTAATTTGATTAGAAAAAGAAAAGAGGAAAATCAAATTATTAGTCTCAAAAATGATAAGGGAGAACTTTCCTCCAATGAAGAGGAAATTAGAGTAATAATTAGGAGTTTCTTTGCCCAACTTTATGCCAATAAATTTGATAATGTAAATGAAATGGAGGAATATCTACAAAAATATAGATTGCCCAGATTAACAGAAGAGGAAATAAATTATTTAAATAGCCCTATTTCAGAAAAAGAAATAGAACAAGCTATTAATCAACTCCCTAAGAAAAAATCTCCAGGACCAGATGGATTTACATGTGAATTTTACCAAACATTCAAGGAACAATTAATCCCAATACTATATAAACTATTCGAAAAAATAGGGAAAGAAGGTGTACTACCAAATTCCTTCTATGACACAGATATGGTGCTGATAGCTAAACCAGGTAGGGAGAAAACTGAGAAAGAAAACTATAGACCCATTTCCCTAATGAATATTGATGCAAAAATTTTAAATAAGATTTTAGCAACAAGATTACAGAAAGTCATCCCCAGGATAATACATCATGACCAAGTAGGATTTATACCAGGAATGCAGGGCTGGTTCAATATTAGGAAAACTATTAGCATAATCAATTATATTAATAACCAAATTAATAAAAATCATATGATTATCTCCATAGATGCAGAAAAAGCCTTTGATAAAATCCAACACCCATTCCTATTAAAAACACTGGAGAGTATAGGAATAAATGGGCTTTTCCTTAAAATGATTAGTAGTATCTACTTAAAACCTTCAGCAAGCATCATATGTAATGGAGTCAAACTAGAACCATTCCCAATAAGATCAGGAGTGAAACAAGGCTGCCCACTGTCACCATTACTATTTAATATTGTATTAGAAATGTTAGCTTTAGCAATAAGAGAAGAAAAAGAGATAAAAGGAATCAGAGTAGGTAGTGAAGAAACCAAATTATCACTCTTTGCAGATGACATGATGGTATACTTAGAGAATCCTAGAGACTCAACTAAAAAACTACTAGAAACAATTCACACCTTTAGCAAAGTGGCAGGATACAAAATAAATCCACATAAATCATCAGCATTTTTATATATTACCAATAAAGTTCAGCAGCAAGAGATACAAAAAGAAATTCCATTCAAAATAACTGTTGATAGTATAAAATATTTGGGAATTTATCTGCCAAGGGATAGTCAGGAACTATATGAACTAAATTACAAAACACTTTCCACACAAATCAAATCAGACCTAGTCAATTGGAAAAACTTAAAATGCTCATGGGTAGGACGAGCGAATATAATAAAAATGACAATACTACCCAAACTAATTTACTTATTTAGTGCCATACCAATCAAACTCCCAAGAAATTATCTTACAGATCTAGAAAAAATAGTAGCAAAGTTCATTTGGAAAAACAAAAGGTCTAGAATTTCAAGGGGATTAATGAAAAAAAAGGCTGAAGATGGTGGACTTGCTGTACCAGATCTAAAACTATATTATAAAGCAGCGGTCATCAAAACCATTTGGTACTGGCTAAGAAATAGAGTAGTCGATCAGTGGAATAGGATAGAATCACAAGACAAACTAGGCAATAACTATAGCAATTTGGTTTTTGATAAACCCAAAGACCCCAGCTTTTGGGATAAGTATTCACTATTTGACAAAAACTGCTGGGAAAACTGGAAACTAGTGTGGAAGAAATTAGGGCTTGACCCACATCTAACACCACATACCAAGATAAGATCTAAATGGGTTCATGATCTGGATATAAAGAGTGATTTTGTAAACAAGTTAGAGGAACATAATATAGTTTACCTCTCAGAC
>JAJPUD010017621.1:11717-22319 GCA_023553655.1 Myrmecobius fasciatus
CATGATCCCTAAGTTTCTTCCAGCTCTAAATGTATGATTCTATAACCCCAAAAGGGAGCAGCTAGTTGGCAAAGTAAATAGGGCCCTGGGACTGAAGTCAGGAAGTCTTTTCTTCTTGAGTTCAAATCTGGCCTCAGACACTTACTACCTACCTGGGTGACTTTGGGTACTTAACCTTGTTTACTTCACAGTTAATTCATCTTTAAAATGAGCTGGACAAAGAAATGGCAAATCATTCCAAAATCTTTGCCAAGAAAAACCCAATGGTAAGACATAATGAACAGCAACATGACTCCAAATTGATTCCACTTTCCAATGACCATGCTGTCTCTGCTCCTCAAAGATGAAATTAGCCAGTAATAGTTCAACTGATGATAAAATCCTCTGCTTTAACTTTTTCCCCCAATAATCTGCCCCCTCCACATCTCCAGTCTTCTTACACTTTACCACACTCCCACCTCCTACTACTAGATTATTCAGTGACACAATCTTCCTTGCTGTTCTAGCAATACACTCATCCCTGACTCTGGGCATCTTTACTGGCTGTCTATGCCTGAAGCTCTGTCCCTTCTCATCTTCACTTCTTGGCTTCCTTCAAGTCTCAGCTAAAATCCCCCCCGTTTATAACCGCCCTTAATTCTAGTGCCCTCCCTCGGTGAATGACTTCCTATGTATCCCTTCTGTACCTAGCTGTTTGAAAGTTGTCTTCCCCATTAGGTGAGCTCCTTGAGGGCAGACAGAGACCGGTTTCTCTGTGTACCCAACCCTTAGCCCAGTTCCTGGCACATTTGTTTATGAATATTTACCGACGTTCCAGCCAGCAAAACATGCAAAGAAACAATCTTATCAATCCTGCAAGACTAGAATAAAAGGTCTCGGAGTAGTATCCACAGCTGGTAGACATGATTAGCTCACCAGTCACTTGATTAGGCTATCTATGGCTCAGCCAGGTGGGTAGAACAGAAGATCAGGAGATTTCCCAGGTGAACTTTATACAGAGAAACTGACACCAAGACCCTGGGGGTCAGGAACAAGTGGGCACAGTTTACAGGGCAAAGGGCAGAGGACTTAACCAAGCCAGCAGCGAATGCAAGGTGGAGGAGGGAGGGTGCTGGCTGGAAGGCATTTCATGAAGTGGGGAGACGGGAAAAATCCGTCCAGTTGTGACATCCAGAAAGATAGGGGGAAGTCAAGAAAATCAAGGCACATTACAAGGAGGAAGACTTGTTTTTCCTTTGCTTGGAGAGATCCAGTTATGCTGTTCTCTCAAGCTGGGCCCCTCATCTTTTATTCTAAAGCCTGAATTTCTCGTCTCTGCAGAAGCCTCAGAAGAGAGGAGCTATTTTCGCCTACAGCCAAAAGCAGTAACAGCAAATTATACTGCAAACAATGAGAAGGGCGCTTGCTTCCCCTGGTTTTAAAGAGCAGGGCAGCAGCCGGTGGGGACTCAGACTCCACTCAAGCCGAGCTACTGGGGGGCGGCAGCGCAAGAGCGCCCGCAAAGCCAAAGTGGGTCCGGCCAGCCCAGGATGTGTCCGTCGCTCACTCTCCAGTTAACCCAAGGAAACTCGAACTGTAGGAATTGAGAAAGCGAGATATGGAGCTGGAGAGGGGGAGGATCACAGAAGAGAGATCCCTGTTATCTTCTATGTCCCAGTGACACACAAGCACCTCTCCTCCCCCAATCCCACCACCGTGGCTGGCACCCACGGCCCGTCCGTGTATGTTGGGAACCCTCGCCGGCTTGGCAGCTTTCTGGAGAACAAGGCTACCCATCTGGATTCCTCTTTTTCAGAAAGAGTCTAAGGGATCCGGAAACTTAAAAATATATCTATGTTTTATATAATTTCCTTCTCAATTCTCTTTTATGGATTTAAAAACATTATTGTGAGAAGGGTCCCGGGGCTTCTCGGGACATTTCAGCGTGGCACACAGTAGGTGCTTAATAAATGCTTGTTGACTAGAATTGATCCGATACGGGAAGGGCTTAATTTTGCCCTCTTTCCAACCCAGGTTGCGGGTTCAAGTTCAGGCGGCGGGTCCCAGGCAGCTGGGTCTTTTGGGTTCTTCCCCCCACCCCCCAACTCCGTGGTACTGAACGTAGTTGGGACGCGCTGCAGAGAAAGGAGGAACGGGAGGCGGGGGAGGAGGAACTCATTAAACGCAACTATTTCTAGGAACTGCTCAGGCGAGGGAGAAAGGAATAAGCCAAGAGCCGACCCACTCCCCCGGCCCGAGCGGCTGGTGGTGACCGAGCAGGGGCCGGGGTCAGGGTGAGGTCTAGGTCTGTGCGCGCCCTCCGCTCTCCCGGTCCTCCCCCGGCGCCCTCCAGGTACGCCTCGATCGCTGGCCTCGCCAAGCTTACCCGGCTCCTGCAGCGTTGGTGCCGGCCCGGGTCGGAGTAAGTCCGGTCCACTGTGAGCGCCGTGTCGCTCCCAGGCATCCTAGCTCCAGGAGGAGGAGAGGAGGAGGTGGTGGCGGCGGTGCTTGCGGCTCCCCAAGCCGCCGACCCCTGGCGGATAACCCGAAACACGCTCCGCGCCGCGGGCTCACCCCCAACTTTTCCCTTCGCTCGGCTCGGCGGGAGCTCGGCGCGTCTCCACGGGACTGGTGCCCGGAGGTCTGGCCAGAGGCAGCTCACCCCGGCTTAACCCTTTGCTGAACTCGGCGGCGCCTCCGCAGGCTGGGTGCGGTAGAGCGGGCGGAGGAAAGCCAGTCTCCTCCCTCTTCCCTCCCCTCCCGGGGACTCCAGGCTCCCAGAGTCTGGTCCCCCAAGAGGGCGCGGAGAGCTCTGCTTTCCCTCTCCCTCCTGTTCACAGCCCCAATCTCTAGGAAAACTTTTTTTTTTTTTTTCTCTCCCAGGGTTCCCTCTCTTTCCTTAAAAAAAAAAAAAAAAAAAAAAGGCGTTTCCTCTTTAGGTGTATTCATAAGTGCAGAACACGCGGCCCCTCCCTTCCCCCGCCCCACATCCAATCAGTTGCCAAATCTTGTCTCTTTCCACCTCTCCCCACATCTCCTTGGCTCCTATTCTATTTACCAACTGCCCGAATTCTGGTCTTTCTTCTCGCATTGATTGCTTCAATCTACTTCTGATTACTCTCCTTTCTACTAGGTTTTCCCTCTCCCTCAACTCCCCCCCGCCTCCGTTCCCACCCCCCAGCTGCCAGACTCCTCTTGCACAGGGCTAAAAAACAAAAGAAAACAAAACTTCAGACTCAGTAGGAATTCGAGGAGAAAATGCACCTTCTTTAGGCTGGCATTCAAAGCCCTCCACAAGCTGGCTCTCATCTACCGTTGCACAATGAAAACACACTCCTCCCCCTCATAGAAAATATTGTTTCCTACTAGTTCCTAAACAGTTCCATTCTTTTCTTGTCTCTAGAAGTTTTCTTCTTTAAATCTGCAAAGTCCTTTTTTTTTTTTTAAAGAGCCACCTGTTGAAATTATCGGTCTATTTCTTACGCCCTCTTTCTCTTTTCTTGATAGGACTGTGTCTGCACAGGAGAAACCCAATTCGACAGATAGCTGTTTGTTGTTTATTGTGTTTATTATGTGGCTTAGTGTATAGAAAGCAGGCCCAGGAGCCTCAAAGATCCAAACCCTATCTCTGATTTTTAGGGGTTGTGTGACTGGTCAAGTCACCTAACCTCCGGGGATTCAATTCTTTAAAGTATATATAATAGTAAATATTATATAGCATATAATAGTAAACATATTCAATACTTATAAGGCAGTCTAGCATTGATTAGGGAGGGTTTCCTCACCTGGGAGTTACCTCTACCAATAAGATCCCAAATCCAATTCCTGACCCTATGTACAAGGTACAAACACAAGAGAAAAATGTTGGTTTATTGTAAGTAAACAAAGATAAGTATTTACACAAAGTAATTTCAAGAGGAAGACAGTATATATAGGAGGCAGAGAGATACAAAGATCACTTGAACTAAATTTGAGTTCAAATCCTACCCCTAAGGTCTGGCTACCTGTGTGATCTGGGGCAAGTGACTCAGTGTCCCCGGGGCTCAGTTTCCTCATCCACGAAATGGACCTAGACTTTAAAGTGTCTTCCAGATAGGCAGTGGGGAGAGGGGGAAATTAAGAATGTCCTCATCACACTGTGCTTTGAAGGAAGCTAAATTTGAGGAAGGATTCCGTTCCAGAGACTAAAGCAAAAGATGGCATATGCCATAAGGAGAACAGCTGGCAGGCCTGTTTGGCTATACCAAAAAGTGGCAGAAAGGGAAAGAATGTGAAATAAGACTAGGGAGGTAAGTAGAGGCTTTAATTATCAAGTTAAGGAGATGATCCCAAGCTATTAATTTAAGTATCCTAAAGTTGTCAGGAAATACTGAAATGAAGTCTAAAAACCCTTCTTGGAGAACTGTAGGGAAAGGATAATATACAATAGGCCCATTCCCACATGAAGCCTTTCTCAATCCCTTTCCCCAAATAATACTGCCTCCCTCCACCTTCTATTATCTGGCATTTCTTTTGTATATCTCACATATATACAAATTTTCTTCCCTTATAGAATGTGACTTCATTGAAATCTGGGACTGCTTTGTGTCTTTGTCCTTATCCCCAGACTATAGTGCCAAGCACACAGTAGGTGCTTAATAAGTGCTACAAATCTGGCACATAGTGGGCAATTAATAAATGCTTGCTGATTGGCTCTGTTACTAGGAATTAAAGTTCAATGGAAAAAACACCGGAGTAGAAATGAAAGCTTAGCCATACCAATTATCTCATTTTCCTCAGCAGTAATATCAGGACAGTAGTTCCATCCCGACGAACATCACTAAGATGCTATGCAAAAAACATTTTGTAAGCCATGTACTATAATACTATATATAGTGAGCTCACTAAAAGAAATCCATCTGTTAGTTAGGAGTAGGAGTAACAGAACTGTACTTGGCTGGGAATCCAAAACCAACAGAAGATTTTTGAGATTCTTTTAGTTTAAGTGAACTCTTTTCTTACCCTAACCAAAGCTGTTGGTCATGGGCTGCCTTTTATATATTTTTAAATATTTTAAGCAGCTGTGATTCTGTCAGCAGGGGGTACTCTCTCCACTAAGAAAGAGTGCAATCCCTCCTTAACTTAATAGAAAGTTTTCTGGAGTTGCAATAGCTGAAAGACTTAGGCTAGTCCTCAAGCAACAGGCATAAAATCTGTGGTCAGGAATGTATTGAAACCTCTGATAACTTAGTTGTACACACACTCCCATACACCTACCCACATATATACACATGCACACACACATAGAATCATATACACCACCTAAAAATCACAAGGTCCAGTTCTCCGTAAGAAAATGGACAGAATTCCCTCTGTGAAGATAAAGTCTCAGAAAAAAAAAATACTCTGTCTCTTATTCCCCTAAATACTTACTTGTCCCTAGAGTAATTAATGAGAATAATATTATAAAGTCATATATATTATTAGAGAAGGAACTTTTGGCTAATTTTTTTAATTATTACATTAGATTGCAGAAGTTGATTGATGTAAAGAATAGGTCTCAAGCCCTGGACTGAAGTGTGAAAATGTGTCCAAAGTTTGTATTGTCACACTAGATAGGGTAGTGAGCCCAGGGATACTTAGCTCACCCTCACTTAAATCCAATTCACTAGTATGTCATGGCATCACCTCCTGGATGTCATGGTCCTCTTCCGGAGGGAAGGGCAAACAACCACACTGGCTGGCAAAGTCCTAACTCCCCAATTTGGGGATTCCAATATGGATCCCCACCTAGATTATAAACTCAAATTCAGCTAACATGTATTTATTAAGCACACTACTATCAAATACTGAGCTAAGCACTAGGGATAGAAAGTCAGGCAAAAAATAAATTCATCTCCCAAGGAACACTCAATCTACTGGAGGAAATTTTCCAATTATGTGTTTGTATCCCCACTGTGGGGATTTGTAATAGGTATTTAATAAATGCTTGTTGATTAAATGATTAAACTTGCCTATTCCCTACTTCCCATCACAAACCCACCATATGAATGATTCTTGATGGTTTCTTTTTTCCCACAAAGTCCTTTCAACAACAAAAATTGTGTGGTGAACCCTTAGACTAATTTAATATACTACTTGTAATATTCTTTACATTCACTACTCATAGTATTCTTTGCATTTATTCACTATAATATACTTTACATTTATTTATTTACTATTCATAATATCATTTACTTGTTGGGATTCATTAATTATAGTATTCTTTACTTTTATTTGTTTACTATTTATAGTATTCCTTACATTTATTGATTCACTATTTGTAGATTCTTTACATTTATTCACTATTCATAGTATTCTTTACATTTCTTTATTATTTGTATTACTTTTATATTTATTAATTTTCATAATATTCCTTACATTTAGTTATTCACCATTTGTAATATTCTTTACATTTATTCAGTATTTGTAGGATTGTTTACATTTATTTATTCACTACTTGTACTTTTTATGTTCATTTATGTATATGCTATTCATAGTATTCTTTGCATTTAGGGTTAGGGTTAAATAATAGCTATTGACTATTTGTAATATTCTTACATTTATTTGTTTATTATTCATTATTTACTATGTGTAATATTCTTTGTGATATTTTATTTTTAATTATTTAGTATTCCTAATATCTTTATATCTATTCACTATTTGTAATAATTCTACATTTATCTGCTATTCATAATAGTCTATATTTACTATTTGTAATATTTTTACATTCATTTACTATTTATAATACTTTCACTTTTATTTATTTACTATTCCTAATATTCTTTACATTTACTTACCATTCAGGATAATCTTTACATATATTTGTTTACTATTTATAATATTCTTTATATTTGTTAATTGAGTTCCTGTTTAAAGTACCATTAGAATTTTTAATACAAATCCCTGAGATCAGCTTCTCAAAAATGAGTACCACTCTAATGCCAAGCCGGCCTCCCCATTGTCACAGTGCTCAATCTTTCTTTCTCTTTGGTCATTCTTTGCCCCATCTCACCATCCCCTACCTGGATACTGTTGTCTCCTTTGTATACCTCTTCCAGCCTTCCAGGCCCACATCTTTCAAAAATCAGTCTATCATATTGTCAGGCATTATTCAGAAATGCAAAGAAGTAAAAGGTGGAGTCCCCACCCTTCAGGAAATTAAGACACATGAAAAAAGAATTAGAAAAGCATGTCAGTTTATGTCAAGGACTGTGTAATTGCCATGAATTTATGATAGGATGCATTAAAATAAATATATTACTCAGTGTTTTATATATATATATGCATACATACACACACACATATATATACACATTCAATAAATACAAATAATTTGAGGAGATGGGGTTGAGTTCAGCAAAGGTCTGTTTTTGAAATTTTTAGAAATAAAAAATCCAAATCAGTGTATATACCAGTATATATATAATGTATATATATATATATATATTGTATATATATGTATAAACATATATATACAATGTATAAACCAGTAAAGTCAGTTGCTTACCTTCCTCTCCACACCCATTTCTATTCTTATCATTATCATTTTGTCTTTTGTCTTTGTATTCTCAGCACATGGCCCTCTACGTTGCATAAAATTGGTATTTAATTAAATACAGCTCTCTCAGTACAGTAAAGACAGTGTTCTAGAGGCACATTTTAAGTATTTGCTAAAGGTAGCTTCAGTTAAATTGAATGCATCTACCAGCCTTTAACTCCTAATAATAGCTAGCTAAAGAGAGCTTAGAGCAAAACATTTTACATATGTCAACTCATTTGATTAATTACATCAAGTATAGGACTGTATGGATGTGCTTATCTGCTATATGACTTATGGGCTAGTCATTTAACCTTTCTGCTTCAGTTTCCTCATCTGCAAATGCAGATTATAATTAATATCCATCTCCAAGAATTATTGTAAAGATCAAACAAGATAATATTTGGAAAGCACTTAGCATAGTGCCTAGCACATAGCAGGCAATAGATAAAAGCTAGCTATTATTCTAAGTATACCAGGGTCTTCTTATTTTGTTGGGGAAGAAATTAAAAGAGACAGAGAAGAGAAAAGCTGATAAGTGAACAGAAAGCCAAAATTAAAATGAAAGTATCCATCTTTCTCATGTTAAAATATGATTTTATATCAGAGAGCAATATATATATATTAGAATGGGAGGGAAAAGAGTACAATAAGCATTTAAAAACAGGGACAGGGAAAGAAAGAACAACAAATCTAGCTTTATGAAATGAAATAAAGTAGCCCAGTGTGTGAATTTACAAGTTAACAATTTATACAGCAAAAGTTTATAAGCTGGCTAGCTTGCCATAAAATCCAGATTGTCCTTTAAAATGACCTGGCTACTACAGTATTTGGAGCAATATTTCTCAAGATTCTGCCATATGTAGACTGACTTTTCTTTCCTTTTAAAAAAAAATTCCCCTAATTAGCAAACATTAATTTTTCTCTTCTACTTTCACTTGAAAAACAGCAAAATAAAGCTTTTGAAAGAAATGTGTAGCAAAACCAAAGAGATTCCTGCAGTGGCCCTGTCCAAAAAAGTATTTCTCATTCTGTGCCAAATCCATTTCCTCTTTGTCAGAAGACAGGTAGCCTGAACTACCATTGCTTATTTGAAATCATGATTGGTCACTGTATTGACAGATGTACTTAAATCTTTCAAAATTGTTTGTCTCCACAATATTGCTGATATTGTATTAATTATTCTCCTACTTTTGTGAGTTATTTTTTCTAGGGTTCTATCCAGAGGTATGCTGATAAAAATTTAACAGCCAACTTTTCAGAGGAAAAAAATGTTCTTATGACAAACGTTTTTGTTTAATCAGCATTATTGATTGATTATTATCTTTATCATTTTCTTCAGTCTAGAAATTAATAAAACAATAATTCAAGCCCTGATTTGTAGTGTCCACCAATTTCAAGATATAAATTTAGTTCTCTGAGTCTGTACTATCTGGCTCCAGTCCCTCCCCCTATTCCACACATCTAGTCCAGTTTCTCCTTTAAAGAAAATGACTCTAACTTTGAGACTTAACCAGCCCAGAGTTCTAAGGTCACAACCCATGATGAGGCTTTCTGGTCACTTAATGGTGTAAGAGAATCCAGCCTAAAAGGAATCAATGTCTGCTATGACCTAAAAAATGTGGCACTGTGCCCTACTCTCTTAGCTAGAGCACTTCTATACAGATATGAAGATGGGCTTCATCTACCTCAACCAAGGGTACTATATCCTTGCTGAGGATCCTTTCCATGTCACAGCAAAGTAAATGTTCTTTTGACTGTTGGTCCAGTCTACAAGTATCTCATTTCATTCCAATCCCAAACCTGAACTACCAGACTGATCTGCTGTGGCCCTGACATATAGCCCTGACAAAATAAGCCCTGCGCCAGCTGATAAAGGGCCCCTGGTCTTCACTGGCAGGCATATAATGTTAAGAAATCCAGGACAGGCCTTGAAGATTGATTGAATGGATCCTTCAAACCTCCTCTTGATGTTCATCTTCTCCACAATGAGAAGACTGGACTAGCTTGTCTCTATGGCCCCTTTCTTTCTTTTCCTTTCTCTCTCTCTTTTCTTTCTTTTTATTTCTTCCCTCCTTCCTTCCTTCCCATTTCCTTCAATCCTTCCTCCCTCCTCTTCCTCTGTTCCTGGACCTATTTGGGAGTCTTGTGAATTTTAAGTTATGCCTCATGATTCTTTGATCTCAAGTTAAAAGAATATTCCAAAACATTGATGAAGATGCTTGAAGGGCACTGAAATCGGGCATTGTTGAGGACTTACTGGATATTTAGGGTAGAGTCTAAAAGACTTTCAAAAGCAGGTGATCACTGGCTTCAAGTATTCGAAGGATTGTCATGGAGAAAGGCAGGCTTATTCTACGCTGTCCTGGATGGCAGAACTAGAAACAATGACCATAAGAAGACAAATTGAGATGATGTTAGAGAACACATCCTAACCATTATTCACATCTGCAGTGAGGCAGTCTCTGGAGGTTATGGTTCCATGTAATTGAAAGTCTTATGTCAGAGGCTGAAGAACTTCTCCTTAGAGGTATGTGTGGGGAGGGAATTGGGAAGAAGGTGAGAGATTCCTATTCAGGTATGGGTTGTGCTACCTAGACCAACCTTAACCTTAGCCTGAATCCCTGGGCAGTTAGGTGGTACAGTGAACAGAAAGCTCAGTCTGGAGTCAGGAAAACTTGAATTCAAATAGGACTACATATACCTAAAAGTTGTTTCACCCTGGGCAAGTCATTTCACTGATGTCTATCTTGCTTTTTTTTTCCATCTGTAAAATGGGGAGAAGAGCACCTAATTTTTAGGGCTGTTGTAAGGATCAAATAAAAAAAAATTGTATTTAGTATGGAGGCTGGCACATAGTAGGTGCCTAATTTATGCTTTTTCTTCCTTCCTTCTTCCTTCCTTCCTTCTTTTCTTCCTTCCTGTCTTTCTTTTTCTTTCTTTCTTTTTCTTTTTTTTTAAATAAAGCTTTTTATTTGCAAAACATATGAGTGACCTTTCAACATTGACCTTTGCAAAAAAACTTTTTTTCCCCCAAGCTTTTCCTTTCCCTCCCCCCGCCCCCC
>JAJPUD010017622.1:0-30807 GCA_023553655.1 Myrmecobius fasciatus
ATGTCTGAATCAAGTCTGGTGGCTCTGCTATCTTGAATGGTAAAAAAATTTTGTCATAAAAAGATCCGCAGTTCTTTTGGATTTTTCTTAGTTGTTCTACAACTCGTTCCAGGGGCAGCCAGATGATAAATGGATAAAGCACCAGACCTGGAATCAGAAAGATTCATCTTCCTGAGTTTAAATCTGGCCTTAGACACTTAACTGTGTGATACTGGGCAAGTCACTTCACCCTGTTTGCTTTTGTTTCCTCACCTGTAAAATGAGCTGGAGAAAGAATTGGCACATCTTTCCAGTATTTACCAAGAAAACCCCAAAATTAATCATATTTTTATCATGTTATCCAGTCCCTTGAAGGATTTTATATTCTTCAGAAATCATAGCATCCCATAACTCCTGCATCTTTCTAAGTCTCTAAGTTTTTATACAGTTAAAAGCTACTTTCTAGAACTATCCTACTGCAAACCTTGTGGATGGAGTTCTTGGTTTTTGCTTAGCAGCTCTTGATTTCTCCATCATTTTCGTCAAGATGTTTATGAGTGTTTTGGGCCAGATGAGTAAATGTGATGCTGTTCACCAAATCTCTGAAACTTTCCGGTTCCTCTCTTGCCAATCATTTGTTGGCTCAGCTTTTTCTTCGAGTTAGCAAGAAACTGTTCCGTCAGAGAAGCGCTCTAATGTCTTAACATTAATTCTTCTGGCAGCCCCGGGGCTGCCACTTTTGTCGAATGAATATTTAGCTTGGAGAGGATGTCTCCGATCATTCCATCTATCTATCTATCTATCTAGTTATCCATCCATCCATCCATCCATCCATCTATTGATCGATCGGTCGGTCTGTCTGTCTGTCTGTGGGTCTATCTATCTATCTGAGTTTGATGAGCTGGCCTTCCTGTGTTTTAACTCAGGATTGCTACTGGGATGGGCTGAACTCTCTCACAAGAGCAGGTCTGTTTTTCAGGTCTACTGGCTCTTGTATTTTCTCTAAGTGTATGTGTGTGCATATTGCACATGGAGTCTGTACTTTTTGGGGGGAGGGTCGATACCTTTGGGGGTGGCATCCCTACTTACCACAGTAACTGGGCTAGGCTGGAGGTGAGCAGTTGGTCCTTTAAAAAAGGCCACTCGGTGCCCCAGAGACTGCTGAATGTGCTGCTGCTCCTTCCCAGTGTGGTGCAGGCTGCCCTCCGTGTGCAGGCCGATGACTCCCGGTGATGATTCCCAGTGTGGTCCAGGCCGATGACTCCCAGTGTGTCTCCTCCTGCTGCTCCGTCCCTTGTCTGTCACCAGGACTTGGAGCTAAGCCCTTCGGCTGAAGTCTTTGGATTCATCCATCGATTGGATTGGATCGGAACAGCAGAGCTGCTCCAAGTCCCTGGCTTTGCTCTTCCGAGTCCAGACGAGTCAAGAGGAGCGGCGGTGGTCAGGGATGGGTGGCTGCCCCTGGCAACTTCTGCGTCTGAGCGAGCTCCCGGCCCTCAGCCCCGGCCAACAGAACAAAGTGTTCTCAGCCTCCCATCCCACCAGGGAAGTCTCCACACTACCGGGAGAGACTGCCCCTCAAGCTGTCTGCAGAAGGGGCCGCAGGTAGGGCCAGGTGCAGGCTGAACGGCAGCTGGGCCCAAGGGGCTAGCCTTCCCCAGGACGGCCAACACAGTCTGTGAAGACTGCTCTTTTCGGGGCGAATTTTTGACTGAGTCAGATGGGAAGTTCGTAAGCTGCGGTCTCTGGGTGCGGGAACACTGCTGGGACTCGAGGAAGGACCATGGGGAAGCTTCCAGGAAATAACGAGGAAGGAGTGGAACAAAGACAACTCTGTATACAGGGACAGCCATCTCGTTCCAAGAACGACTGATCCACGGCAAAGGACCCGGGGAAGGCGCTCAGAAATGGGCAGAGGGAGGGGAGTTTTCCAAGAAATCGGAGTCAAACGGTAGCTTTCCTAGAGTGGCGTGGGGAGGGAGAGTTTGGGACTTTAAATGTAACCAAAAAAGAACTTCTACAAAAGCATCCCGCCTCGGCAGGGGCTCATGGGCGCAGGAGGGTCCTGGAGCGCGGGTGGTTCCAGCTTTGGTTTGTAGCGCCGCACTCGGTACACAGTAGGTATCTCATAAACGCTTGTCCCTTCCCTGGGGTCCCTGTTGGGATGGGACCTTGCTGGGAACCTTGGAAGCCGCAGGGAGCCTCTCGTTCTGGACCTTACTTGACTGAACCAAGTTTGCGCACCAGGAACCCTCCCTGCGTGACTTCAGCCTGGGCACAGGGTATTGGCGGCGCCATCTCCCCTTCCCCCTCCCCTCCCCTCCCCTCCCCCGGCCCCCAGCGGGAGTCTTGGATGTGGCCTTTCGTTCTAGGCCAACAAACCAGCGATCCAGGGGCCCCTTCCTTTTGTCGGCTGTCTGCCAAACCGGGGCCCCGGGCGCAGTGCCCTTGCACAAGCTCGCTTGGTCTTGCCCTGTTTTCAGCGCGCGCGGCCCCCTTTGCTAAAGGTCAGCGGATTGATTATCGGTGCGCTTCCCAGCCTTTCTGGAGAGGCTGCTTCTTTGGGACATGGCGACAACGGAGCGTCAGGAGCCCCGAGCGCTCGGTTCTCGACCCTGAACAGCCTGAGCGGCCCCAGAGCCGGGATCCAGCGGTGGCGAGGTAGGGTTGGGAGGGTTACATGGCCTCTTACAGCAGTCCAAGCGCCGGAAAGTCGTCTCGAGGCTCCCCGAAGGGCGTGGTCTCGAGGCTCCCCGAAGCGGGGAAAGTCGTCTCGAGGCTCCCCGGCTTCTTTTTAATAAAACAAAGGACCACACTCATGGAAGGTGGAGCTTTATGATAGGAAGGGGGCGGGGCCCCGGGTTAAAGACTGGACCGTCTGGGCCGCCGGTTCCGCCCCCGCTGCTCCTAAGGGGTTCCGGCAGATAATAATCTCCGTCCTCCACAGCCCTCCGCACAGACCCGGAGACAGAGACACACTCAGGCACGGACATGGACACAAACAAGGACACACACGCAAGCAGACCAGGAGGAGGAAGCAAGCCCAGATGTGCTTTCCAGCCCCCTCTCAAGCCTCCGTCCCTGCCCTGTCCCTTCCCCAGGAGACCACCTCCCCGGGGGCTGCTCAGGCCAGGAAGACCCTGTGGGCTGGGGGGGGAGTCCAGTGCACATTTAGCTTTTATCCCCCCCTCCCCCATCCCAGACCAGAGCTGTTTGTGGCTGGAGGCCCCACAACAGGAGCCAATAGGAAGGGAGGAGAGGGGAGAACCGGCTCTCCTCCCAGCCCCCTGCTGCTCTCCCTCTCTCAGCCCCCTTCCTGACTCCCACACAGTCCAAGGGGATGAGAGATGTCACTCTGCAGCAGGGAGAGGGACAGCCCCCAGACCGGAGCAGGGTGGCCCGGAGTCAGTCCTTCCCCTGCCTGGCTGGGGAGCCCGCCCCATGCTCCCCGGGAGCCTCCATCTGAGGGTCCCCTCCAACACCCCGGCTCTGGCTGTGCCAAAGCCTTTCCTGTGACCTTCCCCGTCCTCTACAACATCACGTTTTGTTATTGGGGACCTTCCAGACCGCCTAGGGCCACCCCCCATTTTACCACAAAGCAGAGGCCTGAGATCCTGCCAGAAGGGGTCCACCTGTCCCCCCCCCCCAGAGAGCACTGGGGCCTCTCCCATAATACAGCATCTTGCACACAGCAGGCACTTAATAAGTGTTTGTGGTGGTGGTGGAGTCTTTTATTTAGAGATTACCTAAAAACCACAGTGATGTTTGTCCCTGCAGAGGCTGGGGTACAGGCAGCCATTATGGGCACCCACGGCCAAGGGCTCCTGGGAGGGGGCAGGGCCCGATGCTGCGGGCACTCGAAACCTTTCCAGCCTGGCAGAGCCCGCTCTTTGCCCTGGAGGGGCCGCACAATGGGGGGGTCCCGGAGCCCGGTGCCGCTCACCCGTGGGTGCAGCTGATGCTTTCGCTCAGTCTGGGCCGAGGGGCTTCGCTGCTGCCCAGAGATGTCACCCGGGCTACCCCAGAGAGGTCCGAGGGCCCACCGGGGCCCCGTGATGGACAGCGCCGCCTCTTGCTCCCAGACCACTTTCAGCAGGAGGCCGGCAGAGAAGGCCTCAGGGTCAGCCCACCCGTCCGGGACCGGGACGGACGGAGCACAAGAGGTACGAAGAGGGAAGAAATACACGGCCGGGTCTGGGGTCCAGCTCCTGTCCACGGCGTCCCCCTGCTGGGGGACCTCACGGGGCCTCCTGGGCCTGGGTGCTGCCGTCATTCACACGGTGACCTTCTGGATCACGCTCTCAGTGACGTGGACCTCGTCAGCCTGGACGGTGACCGTGGCCGACTGACCACACATGTGCTGGTGGTCCTTCCAGTCCTGCAAGCAGAGAACCCGTGGGGCCGGCTCTGAGCCCTGGGACGGAACCCCGGGGGAGACTCTCCGCTGAGGGGAGCCCCCAGACCCTGCAGGCGCGGCACAAGGGCAGGAAAAGGGAAGGAAAGGCAGTGGCCCCAAGGGCAGAGACAATGAGTGATCCCGGCCCAGAGCCCGAGGCCGACACCAGGGTGGGCCGGGTCACGGAAGCGCGGCCAGGAGCACCCCCCAAGGAGGCCGGAGCTCAGACCCAACCTCCCACACTCCCAGGCTTCAGCATGACAGCCCCTCCCCCCCAGGGCTGTCATGAGGGGCCAGGGAGAGGACATCTGTGAAGGCGCCAACGGCCTTGGGCCCCTGCGGATAACTGGGCAGAGTCCGGATGAGGGGGGTTAGGGGCTGAGGAGGGAGCCTGGTGCAAGCATGGAAATGCAGAAGGGAGGGGAGGGGGAGAGGAAGAGGAGGACAGAAAGAGGAAGAGAAGGGGGGGGAAGAAGAGAAAAGGGGGAGGGAGAGGAGGCAGGGCGTCCGGTTAGGGGACCGCAGAGCCAGTTTGTGAGCAAGGGCAAAGGCCGGAATGTTTCTAGGGGGGCTAAGGCCGGTGTTTGGGGCATCCCCTGGGACCGGGCCGCCCCGAGGCCATGGACAACAGGTGTCAGGATGTGGGAGGGAGGAAGAGGAGCCTTTGGTGGGGAGCCCTCGGGTCCTGCTGCCTTAACCAGGTGAGAACAAAGAGCAAAGGAGGAAAGGGCCAGGCTGCCGCGAGAACCAGGGGCCCCACAATCTCTTGGGCCGCCGGGAGCGCTTCCAAATTCTGGGAAGGTCCAAGTTCCAGACGTGAGAATGTGGGTTTTAGCTGAGCCCCCTGAAAAGGGGCCCCGGGAGGAGGAGCCAGAGCTGGGTCCAGTCTCTCTCCCTTTGCTTACAGCCAGAGGAGGAGCACAAATATGGGGCCACACGCGCCCCCCAGATACAAGCGGATGGACCCCTGCTCCCAGGGCCATGCCAGCAGGCTTCCAGAGAGGAGAGGGAGGGGAAAGACTGCCTCCAGACCCCTAAGGCCAGGGGAGCCCAGCGCCCCCACACACGTCCCAGGCTGAGGAATGAGACGGGGGTCTTACCAAGGGCTGCTGAGAAAAGGGGCCGGGCCTGGACAGGGCCACCACCCTGGCTGGGGACCCTCCCCCCGGCCAACCCCACCACCATTTTAACTCCAAAGGGAGCAGCTGGCAGCCCCGGCTCCATCCAACGCCCTGGCTCCATGGGGCTCCATTCAGCGTGGGGGGCCTGGAGCGCCCCCCCGAGCTATCATACAGTCTGAAGGACAAATGGGAGTTTTAATCTGCTTTAAAAAGGGAGCCCTCTCACCACCCCCACTCAAAAAGCCAAGAGGTAATTGCAGGGCCTGGAGCCCAGGGACCCTTCCCAGATCTCCTCAGCGCCACCGGGGCAATAACGGGGCGATCGATGGCACAGAAATGCCCGGGTAAACACTGTTATCGCCCCTCCCCGGTGCAGATAAGGCAATTAGCCTTCCCGAGCCAGCCCGGCCGGAGGAGCCAGCTGAGCGGGAGCTGCCCGGGCTCCTCCGGCCAGACAGGGCGGGGTCGGCGATGGGCTCGGGCCGGGCTGCCCGCCCGCGGGACTTTATCGATTCTGTCGGGGACACAGCCTCACCCCGGTCACTCCAGGGCCCGGACGCCCGAGGCGGGGGGAGGGGAGGCGGCCAGTTACCTTCCGTTGGCAGAAAGTAGAGCAATAGTTGACCTTGTGGCATCCCGTGCACTCGTTCATGGCTTCTCGGCCACAGTTGACACAAGATTGCTGGGAAACAGAGAGAGGGACTGAGTGAGCGCTGGCACCGGGCAGAGCTTTAGGAGCCCAAGGGGGGCCCCCCCTTCCAGCTCGGGCTCCCCAAAGCAGAGAAAGCAGACTGCTTAGTCTGGTCCTTTCCCCTGAAAGTGGCTCCAAGTCCCCGGCAGGCTCCCTCCCTTGGCCCCGGGCCAGGGACTGGCCTTTTCAGGTCTGTGGTAGGTCTCTGTCCCTAAGGAAAAGGCAAAGCTGTCCCTGCCTCGGGGACCCTTCTCAGGAACACAAACTAACACTTAGAGGGTTTCGGGGAACCACCTGGCTGACTCTAGCAATCAAAGCATGAAGTAAAACAAGCTCAGGAGCCCCAGTTAAGATCCCCCCAATGTGGAGGACTCACTCAAGGCACTGGCCAATTCAAATGGCACTGGGGGTCATTACTCCCAAGTGACAAAGGAGGAAATGGAGATGAGTGGGGAGGGGGGCTCAGAGCAAGCTGCTGTGAATGTCAGGGCCTTGGAACCTAACTCCTTTATTTTTAATAAAATTGTATTTTATTTTTACAAAGATCCCCCTTCTCTCCCTTCTATCCCAACAACCCTTCTCCTCAACCAACAAAGCAAGACAGGCAAAACTTCGGTCATTCGGAGTCTTTTCCAAGCTGGGATTTCTTCTCTGAAAGCTGCCCGTTTATTAGGGGTAATGCCTCTTACTCTGATAAAGTTTAATCAGTTCCCTTTACATCTCAGAAGTGAGACCCGAAACTTGCTGCCAAGATCTCCCCCCATTGGTCTGTTCTCTTTCAGGTTCGGAGCACTGGTCCTGGTCCCGTGAGAGCCAAGCCGCTCTTCTTCCTTTCCGCCGTGATCCTCTCCATCCCACGTCTGGTCACCAGCTCTCTAACTTGTTTACTCCGGCAGCCTTCATCTCAAAGCCCCGTGCCCATTTGGTCTTGGCACATGGTGTGGGACGACGGTCTCTGCCTAGTTTCTGCCGGGCTACTTTCCAGCTTTCCCAACGATTTTTGTCAAATGGCGAGTTCTTGCCCCGACAGCCGGATCTTTGGTTTTAGCCGCCACTAAGCTGCTGGGCTTCAGGATCGGGCCCCCTCTGGCCCATTTCAGCCTCCCTCCAATAATGGAGGACAGCATTTCATCGGGCACGGAGAGGCCCTTAATTCCAAGTCCCTCACTGGCTCCAAGGGGGAAGGTCACCCAGGGTCCGAGGTCATCCGGGAAGCAGTAGAAACAATCCTCTCCCACATGGGTCACCCACACTTCATCTTCCCAGGGGGGATTTCCTCCCTCCGAGAAGTGCATCCACTTTCAAGGTGCCTTGGTTTTCTCTCTTCACTTCACACAACTGTCCCCTCCGCGGCCGCTCGCTCCTTCTGCCCGTGCCCAGCAGAACTCCGCTCGACTTCCAAGAACCAACAGTGACCCCGTTGCCTTTTATCTCAGGAATGAAACCATGCCCCCCCTTTGATCTATGGTCACACTCAGTCAGGCCCAGGGCCCAGATGGCAAGGAGTGGGACAGTGCCCAGACGTGTGAAAGGGAGCCTCCATGTCCCCCAAAAAGAAGTCAACGAGTGCTCAAGCCATTTCCTCTGAGGTGAGGACTGCAACGGGGCCCCCACTCCCGGCAGGCTTTCGGGAACCCCCCCCATCCTTTGTTGCCTCTCCTCAAAAAGGTACCAGACACTCTGATGACTTTCAAAGCATCACGGACCAATCAACACTAATTAAACTCCTACTGTGTACCAGGCATGTGCTGATCCGGTCAGCCCTGATCCCAGGCTCTGCACAAGCCCTGGCACTGAGGAGGTGAGTAATGCATGCAGTTTGATCGAATGAAAACCTGATTCTCTTCCCACCCCTTTGGGTCTTCTGAGTGTGGTTTTGAGTGGACTGAGCAAGCCGGGGACCCAAAGACGACATCAGATGCCGTCTCTGCCCCCCAACATGTAGAGCACACGGAGCCCTGGGGGAGCGAGCGCACAGGGGAGAGCCTGGAAGGCCACAAGGCTCCGGGCAGGGAAGAGGTGCTGAGGGAAAAGTCAGGGAGCCAAGAAGGGCTCCGTGGGGAATGCAGCAGACTGGGGGGCAGAAGCGAGGGCTGAGCAGGGGGTGACGCCATGCCGTGCCCAGGGAGGAAGCGCCATCCTGGAATACCGAGCCTGGACCAGCGCTGGAAGGATCCCTTCCACTGGAGCCTCCCAGCACCCTGAGAAGGTGCTCTGCTCCCCACTGTGACCCCCTGCTCTTCCTTCCCTCTCAGGCAGGACAGCAAGAGAATTCTGGGGCCTCTGGGGCAGGGGCTCGCTTGTCCCCTGTGAGAGTTTCTTGCCCGAGGAAGAGGGACAGGACATCTGTGGAAGAGAGAAGGGGATCCGCTGACCCTTCCAAGTCCCCGAGTCTCAGGACGTCACGTTGGACTTCTTGGTCCCCTCGATTAGTAGAGGCTGAGCAGGCTGTCTGGAGGCCAGGGCTCTTCTCGCCTCTTAGGAGAGGACAGAAGAATAGACACACAGACATGTGTCTGCCCCAGCTCAAAGAGCTCCTCTTCCTCCTCCCCAGGCTCCTAACACAGACAAAACCCGGAAACGCTGGAAAAGCCACGGCTGCGGGAGAGGGCGGGGGGGGCAAGGCCAGAGCTTCCAGATCTGAAGGCAGCGCAGATACTGGCTGAAGGCCTCCCTCCTCCTCCTCCTCTGCCCCATTTCAAGTGGACAGTCGGGCCAAGCGGCTGAGAATTTCTCGGGGGGGCGACTTCCTTCCACACGGGCCTGACCTGACCCTCGGGAGCCTTGTGGCCCAAGACTAGGTTCCGTAAGCGGTCCGGTTTGGAGTTCTGAATTCAGCCGAGATTGTCTGATGGATCCACCTGCTCCTCAGGGACGTGTGATGAGGAACGGGAGCAGGGGAAGGTCCGTAGCTGGGCAACGGCGGGGAGGACAGGCTCTGGCTTCCTCCTTCGGGCTCAGTCTCCCGAGTTCCTCTGATCAGGAACGTTTCCCAGCCGATGGCTGCAGGGGGGTCTGTGACTGTCTCTTACCTGAAGTCAGAGCCAAGGCCCCTTATCCCACCCCTCTGTGCCTCTGGGCTCAAGCCCAGGCTGGTCTGATGCTGTTATAATCCCGTCTCTGCTTTTTCCTCTCACAACAAATTTCCCAGATGGGAGCAAATGGCCAGGAGGAGACAAGAGCACTCCGTGAGATCTTGCTGTTTTCCATCCAAAACCGGGTAGTCATTTTATCCTTAATAATCAGGTAAACGAGTGGCCGCGTCACCTGCCTGTTCCGAGACAGACTTACGTGGAAATGTCCTTACATCTTTCCAAAGGACGTCAGAGTGAGTGGGCCCTGACCTAGCTGGGGTGGGACCCAGCTCTGATTCGCCACAGGGACACGAGCCAGGCCCGTCCCAATGGCCTTGTGATGGAGAGAGCCTTCTGCACCCAGAGAGACCGTGGGGATTGGATGTGGGCCCCACAGAGCATTTGCACCAGTTTCTGTTGTTTGATTCTTTTCTTCCTCTCATTTCTCCCCCTTTTGGATCTGATTTTTCTCGTGCAGCCTCGTGAACGTGGAAATACGTACAGGAGAATTGCCGTTGAGGGGAGTGGGTGGGGGAAGGGAAGGAGAAAGATTTGGGGCGCAAGGTTTTGCAAGGGTGAGTGGTGAAAACTCTCTTTGCGTATATTTCAAAAATAAAAAGCTATTATTAAAAAAAAAACCTGAATCAGAAATCTCTTCAGTTGGTTTTGAGAAAGCGGTTTTCTTGGAGGACGTCCCTTACAGAATAGTTTGTGTGACGTCACCTTTCCTCAAGGTTATTGCAAATGTGTTTTCACATAAGCAGACTGAGCCACAAAAGAGGCTGCCCTCCAGTCTATCGCGTTGGGCCCTTGCTAGCCGTGTGACCCTGGACAAGTCACTTCACCCTGCTTGCCTCAGTTTCCTCATCTGTAAAATGGGCTGGAGAAGGGCATGGCCGACCCCTCCAGTGTCTCTGCCAAGCAAGCCCCAAAGGAACGGGCTCGGAGGGACAAGAAAAACCAAGGGTCCATCTGTCCCGAGCAGCTGGGGACGGGCTCGGGCCTTACCTTAATGATGATTTCGGCTTTGCCTTCGACGTCCTCAGCTGGCTGGAAGAGTTGGCTCTGATACTGGGGACACAAGGAAAGATGGACGGCGTCTGTTAGCACACGGACCCGGCCAAGGCTCTAGTCTGCGCACGGGGGCACGTGGCCGACGCCCACGGCCAGCCCTGAGCCTCTCTCCTAGTAGGAGCCAGCCCGGGGCTGGCTCTGGCACGCCTCCCCCCAAAAAGATCCAAAGGGTCCCAGACCGATGAGAAGGTCACTGCCAGCGTCTGGGCCAGGGTGCCCGCACGGCACGGCTCCCGCAGATCAGCAGTGAGAATGGCCGCCCCTACGTGCTCCTGAAGCAAGGCCAGCTGCTCCGGGCATGCCGCAGGGGTTCCCGTGACAGCCGCTTGCCCTCGTGAGCGTGGGCGAGGGGAGCTTCATCTCCCTCCGCTGTCCCACCCACACAGGTCGCGCAGGTGGGTGCCCTGCCCCGTTCCCCATGAATCACAGCGACAGGGTCTCCACATCAGCAAGAGGATGAGAGTTTGCCAAGTGCCTCACAGACATCCCGGAGACTTTAAAGTCCAGGAAACCGGGGCTCCCCCGTGTGCCTGACGGGCAGGAGCCCCTACAGACCGCGGGCATTGAGGGCACGACTGGAACCCGTAACCTCCCCAGGGCAGCCAGGCCACGTTCCGCTCACGTGTCTTCGGTCAGTTGGGGCTAGAGGTGGGGAAGAGGAGCAGCTCCTTGGCTGTGACTGGCCAGAACCGAGCGGAAGCAGTGGAGACGCGAGGGCCGCGGCACTGATTTCAGAGAGCGGTAAATGCCTGCAAGCAGAGGCCCCCCCTCCTGAGGAGGGCTTCCCGTGCTGGGGCAAGGGCAGGGCTCCCCCACATAACCCCCCCCCCCAAGCAGGCTGGACCACGACAGTGTCTTTCTTAGGTCTCAGTCGCCGTTCTCTCCATGGGAACAGTCAGCGGGAGAACGGGACCAGAGTCAGTGACGGAACAGGCGGGCAGAACCTGGTTCGGGTCACTCGCTAGTTACAGGAAAGGGATCTGGGCCTGTCAAGGGATGTGATGGAGGACTCTCAGGTCCCCAGGAAATGGGGAGGGGGGAATATCTTACTCCAAAAATCCCTCAGAGAACTACCTAGTGTTCAGAGCCTTGCCAGAGGCTAAGATCACCCAGAGCACAAAGAATTGCTGTTGGGCCAGGTTCGGGGCACTTCCCAAGGCTTTCTGGGCCAGTTCTCAGATGTCCCTGATGGCAGCCAGGAGTTGCAGGGAAGGGGAAAGGGGGCTCAGAGAAGGAAGGTCATGTAGAGAGAGGGGGGAGAATGGACAGCCAGCTGTACAATGAGGTGCACCCGGGACAGCTGGGCCCAAAAGGTCGGCCTGAACAGTAAGGGGTCACTTCTGGAGGCCTCACATACAGTGACCCTGTACAAAGGTCCCCAGCACAGAAAGGGGCACCCTGCAATTGGGGGAAGGAAGTGACAGGAGGTAGAAGGGAGGCTTGGATGGATGACATCACATTCTGATTGGGGAAGCAGTCTGGCTCTTTAATCCCATTTTTTATAAAGGTCAGGAAGTGGTCAAGTGGGAATGCAGCTGGGCCGGGGGCCGGACCTCAGAGCTTCCGGAGGTTCCAGTCCTTTCGGTCTGACTGTCTGCAATCCCATGGGGAGCAGTTTGCCATCTCCTTTACAGATAAGGAGACTGAGGCAGGGTCACCCACTTAGTAAGCCCTGAGCTCAGTGGGAGCAATCACTCGGACTGGGTCGGAGGCTCTGGGCCCTGTGGTCCTAGCGGCCCACCAGCCCTACACACCACCCCAAGAACAGATGGACGCAAAGGCGCCGGCCAGGCACTTATGATGTCGTAAGCCCCAGGCAAAGTGTTTCAGGCCTGGAGTTGGGGCGCTGACCCTCTCCTCTCACCCAGGGCTTCAGCACCTTCCTCTGGACAGCTCCAGGTGGCAGAAGGGCCACAAGCTCTCTCCTGACAAGCCTGGTAACCCCTCGAGCCTTCCTACCCATGACTATTTCTAGAAAGTACCCAGTTCCTCTCCAGATTTAGGGTTAGAGAACTTGCTCCCCCAAAGAACTACTTGGAAGGGAAACCCCAATGCCCTTCCCAGATGAGCCAGTCCCCACAAAATCCGTGGTGGGGCCACCGACTTAGGGCACCAGTTTCCCTCAGGGCAACGCCCAATGGCCCGGCCAGCCCTCTGGCCTCAGGGACCTAGAATGACAACATCCGTTGCTGGACAAGGACCTTTGTCAAAGAGCAACAAGAGATGCAGACACAAGCCACCAGGGCTTCAGCCTCCTAATAGTGAAAAACTGGCCCTGGGGGATATATCGTCACCATCCTCTTTCCAGAATCACTTCCCCAAGAAACTTTAAACCTGCTGAACACTTTGGGCAGATTTCATCATCATTATTTCCCTGTATTTCCAGCTTCTAAAGTTTCGGGTCTGAATGATCCTAAGTATCTTAAAAGCTTAATTTTTAATAAAAAAAAAAATGGGAAAAGGACTCCAGCCTGGGTTGCCAGCAGTGTGGCCTAGCTGCCCAAGAGGGGAAGGAGAAAAGAAGGAACGAGAAGGTCCCATTCTCCAAAGTAACCGTTTGCCCAAGTTGCCAACACCAGCCACTGACCACAAATGGGACATGGAACCTCTCCCCCCCAAGTCTGGCAGGATCGGATTTTCAGAAGAAAAACGCTGAGTGAGCAATAAGGAGTTTAGTCCTTTGCTGCCTTAAGGCCAAGGGACGAGGGAGCGGAAAAAGTCATGGTCAGCTGGGCTTGGAGGTCCTTGCAAGGGGATGGGGGCTTTTCATTCTTTCAGAGGAGGAAAAGGGCACATCACAAGGAAAGAGTAGCTTTTGGAAACAAACAGGCCAGCCCAGGGCCTCACTGAGGGACCGCCACCCTGGCTCCCAGAGCTAGGCCCAGCAAGCAGGCCGAGGGATTTCCCGTTTTCATATTAAGCAAGAACCGGAGCTCCCCCCGTTTCCCCCCCCGGGAGCTGGGAGCCAGAAGCCGGGACACATCTGCGGACATGCTCACGATCCCTGTTTCCTGTAACTGCTGAGGAGACGGAAACAGAGATTCCCTCTTACTTCCCCCACACTGCCACTGACTACTCACGAGGCCCGGTGGCCCCTGCGACAATCGGCTCGGCTCATCTGCCACAAGGACTGGGTGTGACCCAGCCGCTCTGTGCGCCAGGCCTCAGGAGGACTTCTGCTTGCGGCACTTTCCTCACGTTGAAACCAGACTCTTGTCTGATTCTCGACCCTCCCGCCTCTGCCTTGTTCTGCTCTAGCCACGCGCGGGTTCGAGGCCGGTTCCCATCCCGTCGACGGGACAGAGCCGAGAGCGGTTCCCGATGCCGGCGCGCAGGGACAAAGGGATTGCCACGGAGGGCACGGCGCTCACCTGGGAGCGACATTTCCCCACATCCCAAACATGGCAAGACAGTCAGCCACGTCACCGGATCCCTCTGCAAACTCCGGGAGAGAATGGGTGCCAGGACTTCAAGATGCCTCTGAGAAAAGCCCCCCAAATCTCTGGCCGGGTCAGGAGTGCAAAGGGCTTCCATTCCGTGCACGTGAAGAAAGGCCAACAAACCAGGACCCCCTTTGTGACCCGACACCTCTTTCCTTCCCCCGGGCAGTCTTTGGTCCAATCACAGCAGGTCTTCCTCCTCTTTCTCCGTTCAGGACTTTCTGTTTCTAAAGGCAGGACTTGGGACGGAAGCACAGAAGGAACAAATCTGAAGGCAGCGTGGCAAGCCGGCCATGGGTGCCGTGTGTGAGGAGCCAGCCCGGGTGACTGCAGGTGTAGCGGCATAAGACGGCATTGCCTAAGATGGCATGTGGGATTGGCATAAGATGGCACAGTCTAAGATGGCAGGTGGGACTGGCATAAGATAGTACAGTCTAAGATGGCAGGTGGGACTGGCATAAGATGGCACAGCCTAAGATGGCAGGCGGAATCAACCTCCCCATGACACTGTCCAAAGGATCCACGGACCAATCAAAAGATGAGGCGGCACTAACTCCCTCCCTCCTTTGAAACAGAGACAAATCAGATGCATTAGATGGACTCCTTGGGCACAGAGTGAAGCCCGACTGGCCCACGCAATGCCCACTGCCTTGACCAGGCAGACAGTCCCTCACTGCTAAGTGTCCTGCAACAAGTGCTGGAGCTCTGGCCGGCTGAGGGTCAGAGTGGACTCCCCCAGAAGTTAGTCAGCCACGAGGTGGTCAGAGAAGGACGAGGGAAAACAGGCTCCAGATCCAATCTGACTCTTTCTCATTTGGGCAAATGCAAGGAGGAGGACTGGCGAGCTCCGGTCCTTGCCCAAGAAGAAAATGACGAGGGGCTACGTTAGAAGCTGGGCTTGAGAGCCTGCTCAGCTCGAGCAGGAGAACTTACTTTGAACTGCTCTCGGTAACCAAGGCCTTTAATTGTGAAGGACAAATCTGACCAGATAAACACAGGACATCACGTGGGCTAAAACCCAGAAGGCAGGAAAGCTGGATCATGGCGCTGCCGGGGGCACTTTTGAGCTGGGGCTGCCCCTCATTCCCATGACCATACAATCCGGATATCTAAAAACCGATGACTTAAGAAACTACTTTTGTGATCAGAGAAGAAGGAAGGATTTTGGCGAGCCCCAGGAAGGGGTGGACAGGTGGGGGGAAGGAGGGGGGGCTTGATGCAGCTTCCACTTAGAAGCCCTCTAGCTCACATAAGGTTTCTTTACCATGGAGAACTTTGGAAGGAGCTGCAGTGAGTCGGGACAGCAAGGGGACTCAGAAAGGTTTTGTTAGATTAAGGGGACCCCCACACAGCTCCCCCCGGCTATCATTAACATGAAGCAGGGACTTTCCCTCACTCCTGATCCGGAGGTAGGGAGGGAAAACAGCAAGGTTGTCTCTTTGTCTCTGCCCTCACAACCCTGGCCAGGATGGAGACCACAGAGATAAAGCCAGACGAGAAAAGGAAGGAAATCTGCACCTGCACCCTGGTTCGCAGAGTGACGGCACTGTATCGGAATCAATCTCTACGTCGCAGCCGCTGCTAAAACACCTCAGTGGATTCGGGGACGTTTGCAGCCCAGACTCGGATGAATCCCCGACAAGCCCCGGCCCCTTCCTGCGCCGAGGCAGATGCATTGTTCTTAGCTGAAGTTGATGTCAAGCAGAGACAAAACTAGTCTGAAACAACGCCCCAGAACGTCACCGTTTAGTCACCTAAACCCAAATAAGACCGCTGTCAAAGGACAGCGCTCCGTTGGCGGCGACTCAGGAAATCTGCCCGGGAGACTTGGGAGAACGTTAGATCATTAGAAAAGAGACAGACCGAGAAAACAGGGACGGTAAAGAGAAGGGAGACTCCGAGGGATCAAAATCGAAGCCCTGCAGAGGGGAGCAGTGGAAAAGAAGGGAGAAAGTTGAAGCAAGAAGGGAGGAGAGGAGAATGGGTTGAGAGCTCAGGGGAGCTGGAGTCTGCACTGACAGCGGAGCTCTTGAGACAAATGCTGTCAGCAATTTCCGAGAGACTCTATTCTAGCAAGTAATAACTTTTACCAAATGGAAACTCTTAGAAGCAAATTTTCAGCATGAAATTCCCATCTTTAGAGTCTTAAGGGTCCCAAAGGAAGGGGATGGAAATGTGGGACTCTCACATGAAGCCCCTTCCCCAACCCACGAGGGTTTCTTGGCATGAAAACGGAAAAGAACAGCACCTCCTTGGGAAAGGTGACACTCACACTTGATCCAAGTTTCCTGGAGGGGTCAGGTTAAGAATACAGAGAGGAAACTGACTGGGTCATTTAAAAGGCACCAGAAAGTTTATGGAGCAGTGAAAAGTGCTGATAGGAATCTCTGAAAGAGAGCTCACTGAAAGCAGTGGGCTCTGAAATTGCAGGTACTAAGGGCTGCTGGGAAACTCTAGATTCTGAGCGTTACCATCAGCGATTATGAAGCCACATCTGATTCAGTGGATCAAAAATATGTCCTGAAACTAAATTACACTGTGGTCTCATTTCCGGTGAGATGCGGTTTCCTACTAGGATAATCTTGGCAAACCAAAACTTAATGCAAAATACACGGATCAGTAAAACCTGGATTCAAATGCAGTCTCCAAAATGTATCGCCTGGGTGACCTTAAGCAAGTTAATTCACCCATTCCCAAAGTTCACTTCCCAGGATGCTTGTGAGGATCACATGACGTAATTGCAAAGTTCCTGACAAATGGCAAGCACTAGCTACACAATAGTACTCTCTATGGGTCTCGAATGCCAAAAGTCATCAATTAACTGAATGATTCTCTAGGGAAGATCATTTGAAATGCATTCCCCTGAATTATCAGTCACCTGATGATAACTTTTCTTTCTTTTTTTTTTTTTTGCTGAGGCAATTGGGATTAAGTGACTTACCCAGGGACACACAGCTAGGAAGTGTCTGAGGCCAGATTTGAACTCAGGTCCTCCTGACTTCAGGGCTGGGGCTCTAACCACTGCACCACCTAGCTGCCCCGGTTAACTTTTATGTCATGTTTTCGCTACATGGCACTGTGTATGTTATTACTGTTTCTAAAATGTTTCTTATATTGTGAAATCTGAGAAACCATTCTATCAGAAATGCTACTGGAAAAGTCACTTCTCTGATCTGGATACTGGTAGGTTACAAGGTAAGTCTTTAAAAGATTGTCATCAAAATGTTTGAAAACTCGGGGCAGGTAGGTAGCGCAGTGGTTAGAGCCCCAGCCCTGAAGTCAGGAGGACCTGAGTGCAAATGTGAGCTCAGACACTTAACACTCCCTAGCTGTGTGACCCTGGGCAAGTCACTTAACCCCAATTGCCTTAGCAAAAAAAAAAAAAAAAAGTTTGAAAACTAAAACGTTTAATGGGACATATTTTGCTCTAAATTACATAACGATAATAGCTTACTGTTGGGAGGAAAAGTAGCAAAGTTCTCTCTCATGTGGCCCTTTCCTGGAAGGTTTCTTAAGACTTCCTACTTGGGCAAAGTCCTAGGATCTATCAGCTGGGCTGACAGCACCTTATAAAGTTCTAAAGTAAGGACCACTCCTTGCCAAAGTGGAGAAACTCCAAAGTTTGCTTGTAGAAAAATGAGTTTCGTCCGAGATTATCTGACTATCAGAGAGGAAAATATGAAAGTGTAGGTTAATAAATAACATGTATTGCAATTACAGCTCAGAACTTATTAACAGTAGACCTTAGATGCAAAGATTTCGTTTTACCTTAAGAAATAAGAAGCACATGGATATGCTGGGATTTTGAATCAACTACCATGAATTCAGTGTATACGTGAAACCCCAAATGTGATGATTCTTACTACAGGAATATGATTATCCTTAATGAAGGATAAATGAAATGTCCTTACATGTGCTTGCGGCTAACTCTTGCTGCCACCCAAGAGAACTAATAATTATTAGCCCTAAACTGTGATTCGTGAAATTTTGCTATGTGAGATAAAATCCCACGAGACTCATGATCCTCTTCTGAGTTTTGATTACAGATCAGAACGATCATTAAGCCGATAATCCATGATTCAAGGGAAATGCCGAGTGCTGCACAAAGGGACCGGCCCCGGTGGCTGTCTATGTGAGAACGTGGAGGGGAGGACCTTGTGTAAGCAAAGGGAGGAGCCCCTCGACTCCCTGTGGCTGACATGCTGCTAATTCCACCTCCTCAGGATACTGAAACGAGAGAAGTTGAGGTAATCCTAATTCCATCTCCTCATAAAGTACGTGGGCCAATCAAGATTGTCTGTTAAGTGAAAATCGGTGAGTCCCGTGTGTAAAACGCGTGGCCCAGACCGAATCCTGGCCGGCCCACCCGATGCTTCTGGCCTTGGCAAGCTGACTAACTTCCGCTTAGCTTTCTCTTCCTAACTTTGCTTCATTCAATGAAAATTTCTTTGAATGAGTTTTTGTAATGGATGTATAAATCAATGGTGGGGGAGAAGAAAGGAGGGAAAGAGAGAGAATGGAAGAGGAGAGAAAGAAAAGCAGGAGGAGAGAGGAGGGATAGAAAATAGGAAGAGACAGAGAAAAAGAGAAAAACACACAGAAAGACAAAGGAACAGAGAGAGAGAGAGAGAGAGAGAGAGAGAGGGAGGGAGGGAGAGAGAGAGGGAGGGAGGGAGGGAGGGAGGGAGGGAAAAGGAGAGAGAGGGAGAGAGAGACAGAGAGGAGTGAAAGATAGGAGAGGAGAGACAGACAGACAGAGAAGAGAAGGAGGGAGAAACAGAGAGGGATGGGAGGGAAACAAGTCCCAAAAAGTATTTGGAGGCTGCTCTACTGCACCCTGTGAGGCTGTTTTTAAGCACGCTCTGATGATTTTAATTTTCACAAGCAACACTTCTGTCTAGATTAAGTCGTGACTGAGGTTGAACAGCCTGTTCCCGTTCCCCACGGCCAAACCTCCCCAGCCCCCCACCCCCGAACATCCTCCCTCTTCACTCTGCGGCGGCAGGTGTGAAAACTACTGAACCTCAGCAGATGTCAGGGCTCACAGAAGCTGTCGTCAGCCAAGAGCTCACGCTTCTTTGGGAAGCTCTGCGACAGTAAATGCAAAGGGCAGATGGCCAGGCTTTGGACCAGTGGGGCCCGAGTTCAAATCCTGCCTCAGTCTTACTAGGCAAGAGACTGCCCCTTCCCGAGTTTCCGTTTCCTCCTCATCTATACAGTGGGGATCACGAGAGCACCAACCTCCAAGGTCCTCTGTACGAGGTACTAGAGAAACGGGAGCACTCACTAAAGTTCCACTGAGGATCCCTGCAGAAATCCTGAAGAAAATGCCCACTTGTAGCCCCTGCTATGAGCTATTCCACAGGCAGATGCCCCAGGTCACAGGGTCCAGTGCCCCGTCGCACACCTGGAACGTGTTCCAGTCAGGACCTCTCACCACATCTGGCCCTAGCCCCTGGCTCTGCCTTGTGCGCTCCATCGCCCGTGAGCGAAGCTCGACACCCCTCCAGCTTCCCAGCCTCATGGCCTAAGACAAGCTGGATGACCGCTCCCTGTGCATGGCCACTGTGTTGGAGGCGAGCTTCCTGTGGATGCGCACTGGACCAGAGACCAGAGGGGCCCTTCCTGTGCCCTCCACGCCACAGTGTCAAGTGGCCTATGACCGCAGCCTGCCAAATGTCCACAAGCTTCCACTGCTAACATCCAACCCTGAAACGAGTTCTGGAGGAAGACGGGGCTTAGGGGCAGCCACCCAGCTGACTTTTAAATTAACGCCTCATACATCAAATCTGGAGCGCGACAGCCAACCTCCAAAAACCGAGGCGGGCGGGGGGGGCTGGAGGAGTCCGTGAGGGCCCACAGCAGCAGCGGGCGCGGGAGGCAGCTTGGAGGACTCTCAGCCCAGAGGCAGGAAGAGCGGGCACAGGCTGCTCAAAAAGAGCTTCCAGGGGACCAGTGCTGGCTGCTGCAGGTGGTGCTGATGGACAGCTCCCACAAGTAGCACCAGCACTACGGGAGCACTAGACAGAGCCGGCCCAGGCAAAGACCAGAGCCCAGAGCAGGCGGGCAGGGACCACACCTCTCCCTTGGAAGAGGTCCCACCTTGGAAGCACCCCAAATTTGCAGACCCCCCCCCACCTTGAGAACTACCTCTGAAAATAGCATCATGAAAAAGCCTGAAGCTTGGGATGGTGTCTCCTCACTCCCAGGTGAGCACAGCCCCATTTTAATATAAAATTCAAATTCAAGAAATAAGCCAGAAAAATGAGCAAACAATAACGAAAAAGAACTTGATCACAAAAAGCTACTCTGGGGCAGAGAAGACCACCCCATGAAAAGAGCTACAAACAAAATTTCAAAAGGAAAATGCTAATCAAATCCATGCCCAACAAGAATTCCTAGAAAGACTAAAGAAAAAAGTAAGAATGATGGAAGGAAAATTGGGAAAAGAAATGAGAGCGATACAAGAAAATTATGAAAAGAGAATCAACAAGTTGGCAAAATTAGCACACACACACGCTAAAGAAAGGAGCATCCTAAAAAAGCAGAATAGGCCAACTGGAAAAGGAGGTACAAAAATTCATTGAGAAAATTAATTTCTTACAGATTAGAATTGGGCAAGTGGAAGCTAATGCCTACCCATCGGGAAATAGCTAAAACACACCAGAACAAGAAAATAGAGAAGAAAATACAAACTGGCAAAACAACTTACCTGAAAAATAGATTAAAGAGAAGAATTACTGCACTTCCTGAAAGCCAGAATCAAAAAAAGCACCTACACATCACACTGCAAGAAATCATAGAGGAAAACTGCCGTGATATTTCAGAACTGATAGGGCAGAAGAATCTACCAATCATTTCCTGAAAGAGATCCCCGAATGAAAACTGCCAGGAACGTCAAAACCAGATTGCAGGGCCCCAGGGAAAAGAAACAATTCAAATATCGGGGAACCCACAGGCAGGAACACATAAGATTTAGCAGCTTCCAGCTTAGAGAAGGAGAAGGGAATAAGAGAAAGGGAGGAGGATGACAAAAGGGAAGGCAGATTAAGGGAGGCATTGAGGGGGAACAGGACAAAAAAAAAGAGAAAGAGAAACAGAAGAAAACGGAATGGAGGGAAATAGCCAGTTAGGAATCCCGAATGTGAAGGGGACGAGCGCACCCAGAAAAGGCAGCAGAGCCAGAATCCAACACAAAGACGGGCCCAGCAGTGAAACGAAGGGCTGCAGGCGACCCTCATCCGCTTCAGCTGGAGCCCAGAGGCAGGGCTGGCAAGGGCTCAGTTCGGCTACGGTTTCTCGCCAGCCTCTTTCTGACTCTGCCTGGTGTTTTTCTGGCGGAGACATTGCAGTCGTTTGCCACTTTCTTAAAGAGCTAACGGGGCAGCTGATGCTGCAGCCAGAGCCCTGGGCCTAGTCAAGCTGCCGCCACGGCCGCCTGAGCTGTGTCACCCTGGACTGGCCATTTCACCCTGTGGGCCCTCGGTTCCCTCATCTGTAAAAGGGGCTGGGGAAGAGATGGAGCACCCTGCCCAGAACCCCCCAATGGGATCCTGAAGAGCTGGACGTGAGTGAAAATGACTGACCCACGAACTATAAAATTCAGCTTTGGGGCGTTTGCCAGCAGAGGCTCAGGCTCCAAGGACCCCTCTCCCCCCAGCCCTGCCTCCTGCTTCCCCAGCACCGGGCCCTCCACTGGCTCTGTCTGGGGCTGCTCTGTAGGCAATTGTCGGCATGGGCTCTCCCCCAGCCAAGGGCAGGAGATGTCTTCTGCCTTTCTTGCTATCTGGACTGTACTTCTGCAACATCTGGCACATAGTAGGTGCAACCAATCAAATGTGTTTATTAAGCACCTACTGTGTGCCAGGCCCGGCACTAAGAGCTGGAGATCTTAAAAGAGGCAAGGAGCTCACAGTCTAAGGGGGGACACAACCTGCAAACCCCATTGACGAAGCAAGCCAGTGAGAGGACAAATGGGAGACAACGCACAGGGAAAGGCACCAGGGCCCCCCAGGGAGGTCAGCAGGTGGGGGGAGAAGCGGGGTCCCTCCAAAGGGGGTGCCCAGAACGGAGGGGTGCAAGAGGAGAATGTGGGCTAAGAAGACTAGGAAGGAAGGAGGGGCAGGGCGTGAAAGGCTCTGAATGCAGAGCCCTGAAGGCCGCGAGGAGCCCCTGTGATTGGCCGAGGGGGGTGGACCCACACCTGGGCAGGCATTGGGGGCGGGGGCGGGGGCTGGGGGCAGGGAGAGGAGGCCTTGGTGCCCCAGGAGACTGGGGGGTAAGAGATGGGGAGAGCCTGGGATCCCCTACAGTGATAAGGAAGGTGGGAAGGGGAGCCTCTGGGGGAAGACGATGTGGGAGAGCAGAGATCACCAGTGAGACTGGGGCAGAAGTCAGACGGACAGTCACGGTCTCCGTGGGAGCTGAGGGGAGCCCCCCGGAAAGAGGATGGGGGAGAGAGGAGGGCCCAGGACAGAGTCTTGAGGGACCCAGGGGTCTAGGGGAGGATCTGGCCAAGGAGACAGAGGAGGAATGGTCGGAAAGGGAGGAGGGGGGCCAGGGAGGAGGGAGAGACACCCCGAAAAGGACAAGGTGGCGAGTGAGCCACAGGGTCAAAGGCTACAGAGGAGTCAGGGACAATGAGGACCTGGAAAAGGCTTCTTGACTTCACCTAAAAACCTTGCTGGGCTATCGTTTGTCCTTCCAGCGTGGCCCCGCCAACAAAGACTAAAGAGCAGTTTAACACTCAGCCCGGCCCTGCATGCAACGTTTGGCACCTGCAGGACCCCACCTACAAAGCAGGGGCTGCTCTGTCTCGGGGACCCCTCGGGCCCTTACCTCCTTCCTCTCGGCCTCGGCCTGCCCTCTGGCTTGGGCAGCGGCGGCCTCCCGGTAGGAGCTGGCCTGCTTGGCCTGTTCAAACAGGGTCTTGAGCTGCTGGGCCGTGCTCAGCAGGGAGTTGACCATCTCCTCCAGGCAGAGCCAGCTGCGATGCTCCGTCATCTCCAGCCCGTGGATCACGGCGGGCGAGATGGCTTTGGTGGGGGTCGCGGGCGGCACGGCCAGGGCGGGCAACGAGGTCAGCACTGCAAATGGGGGAATTGGGGAGATTCTGAATGCCTCCAAGACGGGAGGCTGAGCCGGAGGAGGCTCCCCGGGGGAGGAGGGCGAGTCGGGTGCCAGGCCGGTGCCTCGGACATGGGACCAGGGACCAGGGAGGGAACGAGGGGGGGAAGGCCAGCCCTGTGACCTCAATCTGGGCCTTCTCCATTCGGTCAGACCCTTGGCTGTGTCGCCCAGCTGGGCCCAGCCCGGGTCGGAGGCCCACCTGCGAGTCTGAGAGTCATACTGGGGGAAACCCCGGAACGTCCCCCACAGTCACATGAGCCTCTCCCTCTGAGAGACAAGAAGGAGCCCTTAGACACTCCCAAGGAAGGCTATCAATGGGGGAGCAGAGGAGGGATTGGGGGGTCCCACCATGGTGGAGGGGACAAAGCTTGAGGGCTGTGGCAGCCTGATCCCCGAGCCTGGATAACTAACTCAGTGGGGGGGGTAAGGGCAGAGGGGAGCCCCAAAGTCCCACTGAAAATGCCCATGGGTGACAATCACGGAGATGGCACGGTGAGCTGAGCCCCCGACTCCTGAAACAAATGTGAAGGCGCAGGAGACAACGGGGGTCTCTGAGAGCAGAGGGGCCAGGCGAGGCCTCGGGGGGGCACGAGGGACAGGGGTAGGCCGGGCAAACCTGAGGGTGGGAGACGGATGAGGCTGCCCTGGCTGGACCGCCACAGTGGCGGGCCCCCGGCCCGAATAGGGACAGGAAGGCAAGGAGAAGCGAGTGACTTCCACCCCAGAAGGGCCCAGCCAGCCTGAAGGCCTTGGGCAGTGGGGAAGCAGCAGCAGCACCCACGGGCACACCCACAGCCTCCTCCAGACAGCGGGGGGTGGAGGGGGCTGGAGACCCCTGAGCCCAGCTGACCCTCCAGAACCAGAGCTCTGAGTCATCCCGGACCCGACCCAGGAGGGGGAAAGCTGCAGCAGAACCCGTCAGACCCAGGGTGCCGCCCACTCCAAAGCCCAACTTGGCTCTAGCACAAAACCCCCGGGCAGGAACCGATACTGGAGAAACAAACAAAGCTGAGGGAAAAGGGGGGCTGAGGTCCGGAGGTCCCTCCCCCCCCAAATGTCCACGAAGGCAGAGAAGAAATGAAACAAGAACCCAGAGGGAGGGAGGGGGGAGGGAAAGAGAGAGACAGACAGACAGACACAGAGAGGGAGAGAGGGAGGGAGGCTGAGAAGTGGAAGTCCTGCATCCCGGCCTCCCGGAAAACTGAGACAGATCAAACAGAAGGCGGTGACTCCACGAGGCAGCAAGAAAGAGTAAAACAAAACCAAAAGGTGGAGAAAAATAGGGGACTCAGACCAAAAACAGCCGGACCGGTCACAGGTCACAGGCCACAGGTGACGGGTTTCGGGCCCAGACAGCTGGGAACCGCCGGGAGAAGGAGAGGGAAGAGCTCCAGGAAGGGCCTGGCCCCGGCCTCCCCCATCCAGGAAGGGGCTCTGGGGCCCCAAAGAGCACAGCCCCAACCCCAAACCCACAGGCTCGACCTCATCTCTGGCAGAGCCCACAGGGAGAAGGGACCCCCGGGGAGCTGGGCAGGAAGCGGGCGCTTCAGGAGCGTTTGCCCCCCCAAGGGCCCTAAGAACAACAGAAAGGCAGCTCATGCCCGAACCCCAGGAGGTCCCAAGATCCGGGGACACGGCCAGGGGGAGAGGCCGCTGGATATAGGCCCCCTCCTCCCTCAGGACGTCTGACTGAGCACCCCTGCTGGGTGGCTGCCGGCCCACTCCGATTCGGGGGGTGCCCCGTGGCCCCGAGTGCAAATCCGGCCTCAGACACACCCCGGCCCCGGCGTGGGGCAGTTCCCCCCTTGTTGAATCGAGTGTATACACTCGCTCAGCATAGTGCTGGGTAGACAGCAGAAGCTTAATAAATGCTTGCTTCCTTCTCTCCTTCCTCTGTGATGTGGGGAAGCCTTGGGACATTGGGGGAGGACCTCCATCTGTGAGGGAGCTGCCATGGCCACCCTTCAGCCTGCAGACCCTCCCCATGGGATGTTGGGCCTCCCTTCCGGGCCACCCGAGCGCGCTGGTAGCGCTCACCTGCCGCGCAGGACGAGGAGCCTCGCCAGGGCGACCTTTCCTGGGAGCACAGAGCCCCCCGCCCCCCACAGGTTCCCACCAAAGCAGACATGGACCACCCAGGGAGTCCGAGGCTCATGTGGGGGGCCCCGGTTGGGCCCTGGCACCCCGGGAGGAAGGGCTTCAAACAGAAGTTTGCAGTCTACCCCAGCGGGGTCTGGGATGGGGGAGTGGGGCTAGCCCCCCGGGGCGGCAGCAGCTCCAGGAAGGAGGAGGGAGGCTTTTGTGGACAGACATGGAGGGAGCTCCCCTTCTCACGCGGACCACAGAAAACAGGGCCGTCCCTGAGAACCGGCCCAGGCCCTCCTCGCCCCCTGGGAAACCCCCTCCCTTAACAGAGACCCCCAGATCTCTGCACAAAGAGCCCCAGAATCCCCAGGGAAGGAGGACGTCCCCTCGTCTCTGGGCCTTGCTGCTCCACAGAGAAAACCGCCTTCCCCTCCGCCCCAAACCCCGGGCGCTCACCGATCTTGGGATGAGACGTTGGCAAAGCGGCCTCTGGGAACGGCGAGATGGGGCAGTTGTCCTGGTAGCTGGGGTAGTGGGGCTCCGGGTGGCCGGCCCGGCACGACGGCTGCACGCTGCTCTCTTGCACTGTCGGACAACAAGGAGGGGTCAGTCTCCAGCCCACTACGGACCAGCCCCGGGGCTTCCCATCGTGGGATCTCGGTCCTCTAAAGCAGGTTTTCTGAGACTGGGGGGAAGGGCGTCGAGACCAAACCGCGCTCGTCAGAACCGCTCATCACCTATGGAGCCAGCCTTCCCACCCGGACAGGTCCAAGAGCGCGCTGACCGCCACTGCCGCTCACTGAGTCCCTGCACATCAGTGGGGCCAAAGCCTGCTCCTCTCCTTCCCAGAGCTTCCTCCTCACCGTCCTCCCTGGAGGAGCAAGGCTCCTGGCACCGTAGCTCTGCGTCCATCTGCCTCAGTCTCCGACGTGCCATTTGCATACGCGCTCCCCCCTCTCCTCTTCCTCTTCCGGGTCTGGCTGGCCTGGCCTTTCCCAAGGGCTGACCTCACCAGTGGGCACATGGTACCCGAGAGGCTGGGCGACAGTGCCAGCATGGCGACCCTCTGCCCCTTCCGCCTGAGACCTGCCCCGGGTTGCTCTTGTGCTGGCTCTGCCCACGTGTCCTTGGCCCTACATCTACTGGTGGGTTCGGGTGCTGAGATCCTTTTCTTAATTCTGAAATTCTAGGACACTGGCTCAGCCTGCCCATGAACAGTGACGTAATCCCCCTCTTATTTCTGTAATTTACCTTTATCATTCTGTAATTACTTCTGCTAGCTGACCCTCCTGGTTTTTTGTTAGTACTGTATAGAAATACTAATTATTGTGGGTTTATTTTGTATTGCTGAATTTTTATTGCTGAATCCGAATTAACTTCTTCCTCGGTTCTCTGGAGTTGCCTCACTCTCATTTTCTCTTTCTTGTCATTGCTATAACTTATCATTTCCAAAGTGACAATAAATAAGTACACTGAGAGGCAGCAGTGGAGAGAGCACCAAATCTAGGATCGGGAAGGACTGAGTTCAAATCCAGTCTAAGACAACTATTAGTCGTGTGACACCGAGCAAGACATTTAATCTCTGTCTTCCTCAGGTTCCTCATCAACAAAATAAGGATAATAACTGTCTCGGATCGCTGTGAATTGTAAAACACCTACCAGAACCTGGCAGAATATGAATGTTAAGTATAACTATTGTTATTCATTTTATTTATAATAGAAAAATTGCTCAACTTGGAATTAAGGGACCTGAGGAGGAATCCGGGTTCTGCCATTCACAACTCACGTGACCTCAAGGAAGTCCCTGAACCTTTCAAGTTCTCTGTTTCTTTGTCTTTAGCATAAGGAAGAGAAATTAGATTTCTTCTAAGATTCTTCCAAATTTAGACCTGATTCAATTAGCCTAATGCTGGGGAAAGACAATGTTCGTTTCACTTCCTTATCTATGACAAAGTTCCCATTACTTCTCTATACAAATAACATTCATCTTGGTTTCAGTGAACTACTTAAAGTTAATATTAAATAACAGCCCTTCTTTGCCTACAACTTTTTGAATTTTCAATATAAATGGCTGCTATTAGTCACTTATCAAAATTTGTCTCTTCATTTAGAAATGCAATCATGTAGTTTCTGCTGTTTACATGAAGAATTACATATCTTTTTCTTGAATGTTGAACCATTTTAAATTCTATGAAATTGAATTCATCACCGTGAATAATCTTGAGAATATAGTCATTTGGGTAAGATTTGATTTAAAGTGTTCCATCAATGTTCATTAATGAAATACAGATCTCTTTTTCTGGCTTGTCCCTTCCAGGCTGGGATACCAGTAGCCCGATTCATCTCATAAAAAGGAGTGTAGTAGAGTGCGTTTTTCTACTGACAGTCACTATAAATATAAATTATTCTTGAAACGTTCTCTCAATTTTCTCTCATTTTTTGTTCCCCTTCACCTCAACACAACCTGTGGCTGCAGTGACCAGCCCTTTTCCTGGACACTTCTCTTGGCTCCTGTGACACTGGGCTCCGAGTCCCTTCCCTGCATTTGTTATTTTTCAGGCACACGGACCTGCTCCCCGACTCTCTGATGGAGCCCTGACCCTTAGAGCCGCCCCACACAAAGTCGCGACGGACACTGCGCGACGCCGAGATCACGCCACGGTGACCTTACCGGTTGCTCCAGTGAAGACGTCGCCCTGGGCCGGACTCTCTGAGATGATGGCTGTGGCCTCCACGGTCGATGTCCGGTCAAAGGTCAGCGCGCCCGAGGTAGTGAGCTGCCCAGAAGGAGTCACGGTAACTGGGAAGACCAGAAGCATCTTTTGTGCTCAGACCCAGGCTCGCCTCAGAGCTTCCCGACCCTGTTTCCCGTCGTTAATGGGGGTCCCCAAACCATCAGCCCTTTGTTAAACAGGAGGAATCGGGAAGCAGCCTCCTGGGGCTCTCCCACAGTTACAGGGTCGGCTCCCCCCTTGGTGGGCCAGTCCTGGGACCCAGAAGAATGTCTGAGGCTCCCACGGCCCAAAGCCCATCTCTCTAGAGGCCCCACGAAAGGGGCTCAAAGAAGGCCCAAAGCTGGCAGTGGTGCCCAAAGGCTCTGGCCTACAGGGATGACGGAGCTCCTGGCCCCCCGGACCCCGCAGAGCCCCCCGAGAACTCACAGGTGGTTGTGGCCGTGGCTGGAAGTAAGGGGATGTTCTTGGAGGAATCCTTCTTCATGGGGGTCGTCGGCATCTCATTCTCCTTCTTCCGCCTTTTGTAAGGTACAAAGAGTCTGACCGGGCCACTCTGGGAAGGAAAAGGGGCTCTCAGACAACGGTTCGGGGGCAGGCAAAGGGGACCGGGCTGCAAGTTTGGTCACCCCGGTTCAGAGGGTGATCCAAAGGGAGAAGGGAGAAACCCTAGAATCTCCAGGGGGTCTGACCAGGGGCGGCCCACGGGGGGGGGCCTGTAAGGCGGCTGGCCTGAGGGGCCGGCCAGGGCCCAAGCCCCGTGAGCACAGCTGGCTGCCAGGGCACTCACCCCAACGTCTCGGTGAGGGCACAGCTCCACGGCACCCTGGGGAGACCGTCCTCCTCCCCATCATTGGCCTTGCCCATCCCGAAGCTCTCCACCCCAGAGCCCCTCGCCATCATTTGGACCATGGCTGTCACCGGGTGCCCTGCCTTGGGTTCTAGGGCTCCAGGCCAGTTTCTCCATCGTCCCTCTCGTTTTCAGACAGAGAGGCACTTGGGGGGAGGACAGGGACAAAAGCCCACCCTCCCCTCCAAGAAAGGAGATCCCGGGGTGGGGGAATAGCCAGCAGGGTCCCCCGGTAAGTAGGCCCGGCCCGGGCACAAGCCAGGGACTCACCAAGGTCATGTCGTCGCAGCAGGCGGCACACGTGCAGGAGGCAGCGTGGGGGTTGAGGATGCCATCCTGTGGGGCAACAACAGCATGAGGGCCCGCCCTCCCCCCGCTCTCTGGAAGCGGTGTCCAAAGGAAAAGCCGTCCTGCCTGCCCCCCGGTCCTGGTCGTCCTGCCGCCCGTGGCCTCCGCCTCACAGGAGCTGGCTGCCTCCCCTCCCAGCCGTGCACCCTCGGCCCGTGGCAGGAGGCAGGGAGGCCCAGAGGAGGTCACCTGGATGAGGCACTGCAGCGGCCTCCCGGCGTAGCGGATGCTCCTCTTCCAGTCCTTGCTGCTGGCTCTCCCCGCCATGGCCTCGAACTCCGTGGGGCTGTACCAGTTCTCGCCCTGCTTGATGCAGCGACCTCGCCCACCTATGGGGCAAGCTGACCTTCAGCTGGGGCAGAGGGGAGAACGCTCTGGCCATGGGTGGGGGGGGAGCGCGAGCCCCCGAGCAGGCCCCAAGTAGGGGAGAGGCCGACAAATCCACGGGAAAAGGCCCCAGAGCCTAACAAATAAGTCTGACCTCCACTCCTCCTCCCCCAGGGCGAAGATGAGAAAGGCTGGGAAGTGAAGGGGGGGGGGGGGGAGATGACAAGGACACTCATACATTGTCGGTGCAGCTGGGGGGAGGGGGGATGACAAGGACACTCGTACATTGTTGGTGGAGCTGGGAATGAGGACGACCAGTTCAGAAGGCAAATTGATATGTGACTAAAACGCCGACCTCCTGGGACCCATTTCTGGGCTCCAAGGAAGCGACGGGGCCAGCGACACGTTCTCGGCAGCTCCTTCTGTGACAACTAAGAATCAGAAACTGAGCAAATGCTCGTCGGCCGGTCTGGGAACGCGGCTGCGCTGGAAGAAGTGCCGCGGACGATGGGTCTTTATGAGCGGACACTGAGCAAAGTTGGCAGGGCCGAGAAAACGCCAGCCCTGGGTTCCAGCGCATGGCGTGCATGGAAAAGCCCCCCCGGCACCCAAACCCAGCGCGGCGCCACCCCCCAGTGTGGCCCCGGAGAAGAGCCAAGGACAACAGCTCTGCCCTTCGGGCCACGGGTTCGGGGAAAGCGGCACCGGGGGGTATACAGCATGGGGCCCAAGGCAGAGGCACGGGGGCTGCTGGGAAACGGGGAACTACCTACCTGAGCCCAGACGGTTCTTGTGCAGAGTCCCACTGAGGTTCCGGCACCGCACGGGAAGCTCGCTGTCATAGGCAGACGGGTCCCAGTTATACTTCGTGGCCCCTTTCTCCTGGCCGGGAGCCAGAGGAGTGGGAGAAGCCTGAGGACCTTAGGACAGAGAAGGCGGCGCCAGGTGAGCCAATCCAGAAGCCGTCCTCCTTCTCACTTGGGCCACGGCTGAGGAAGAGCCCGAGACGAGCGCACCGGACCCGATTCTCTCCATCCACCGTGGGGTTCCGGCGCCAGGGCCGCCCGCCCGGCTGTGCTTTCCAGCCCCCCCCCATGCTGCCCGTAACCCTCTCCCTCCTTACCTCTGTGTGTGGGAAAGCCCAGCCCCTTCCGGGGGGCCCTTTTTGGCTCTTCAGCTTTACTGCTGACCCTGCCCTGCCCTGAAATCACTCCCTATTAACCTTGTGGCACTCGTGTTCCGAGCACAGACAGAACGCATGTCAAGGAGCCCACGGGCTTTCCTTTCTGTTCAGCAGTGCCTAGTACGCAGTAGGTACTTAATAAATGCTTATTAAGCCAAACTGAACACTCATTAAGTGAACTTCCCATTCAGATTCTGATGCCTCCCGAGCTTGCTGCTGGGGCTCCACAACTGCAGAGGAACCGGAGACAAACTAAGGGGATACAATGTATCTCCAACGGCCGCCTCGGCTACTGCGGACACTACCACATCTTACGGAAGGCGGGAGGGAGGGGGTGACTGCTGCATCCTACCTGGGGATGAGAGGCACGGGCACTAC
>JAJPUD010017623.1:0-30802 GCA_023553655.1 Myrmecobius fasciatus
ATGTCTGAATCAAGTCTGGTGGCTCTGCTATCTTGAATGGTAAAAAATTTTGTCATAAAAAGATCCGCAGTTCTTTTGGATTTTTCTTAGTTGTTCTACAACTCGTTCCAGGGGCAGCCAGATGATAAATGGATAAAGCACCAGACCTGGAATCAGAAAGATTCATCTTCCTGAGTTTAAATCTGGCCTTAGACACTTAACTGTGTGATACTGGGCAAGTCACTTCACCCTGTTTGCTTTTGTTTCCTCACCTGTAAAATGAGCTGGAGAAAGAATTGGCAAATCTTTCCCGTATTTACCAAGAAAACCCCAAAATTAATCATATTTTTATCATGTTATCCAGTCCCTTGAAGGATTTTATATTCTTCAGAAATCATAGCATCCCATAACTCCTGCATCTTTCTAAGTCTCTAAGTTTTTATACCGTTAAAAGCTACTTTCTAGAACTATCCTACTGCAAACCTTGTGGAGTTCTTGGTTTTTGCTTAGCAGCTCTTGATTTCTCCATCATTTTCGTCAAGATGTTTATGCGTGTTTTGGGCCAGATGAGTAAATGTGATGCTGTTCACCAAATCTCTGAAACTTTCCCGTTCCTCTCTTGCCAATCATTTGTTGGCTCAGCTTTTTCTTCGAGTTAGCAAGAAACTGTTCCGTCAGAGAAGCGCTCTAATGTCTTAACATTAATTCTTCTGGCAGCCCCGGGGCTGCCACTTTTGTCGAATGAATATTTAGCTTGGAGAGGATGTCTCCGATCATTCCATCTATCTATCTATCTAGTTATCCATCCATCCATCCATCTATTGATCGATCGGTCGGTCTGTCTGTCTGTCTGTGGGTCTATCTATCTATCTGAGTTTGATGAGCTGGCCTTCCTGTGTTTTAACTCAGGATTGCTACTGGGATGGGCTGAACTCTCTCACAAGAGCAGGTCTGTTTTTCAGGTCTACTGGCTCTTGTATTTTCTCTAAGTGTATGTGTGTGCATATTGCACATGGAGTCTGTACTTTTTGGGGGGGAGGGTCGATACCTTTGGGGGTGGCATCCCTACTTACCACAGTAACTGGGCTAGGCTGGAGGTGAGCAGTTGGTCCTTTAAAAAAGGCCACTCGGTGCCCCAGAGACTGCTGAATGTGCTGCTGCTCCTTCCCAGTGTGGTGCAGGCTGCCCTCCGTGTGCAGGCCGATGACTCCCGGTGATGATTCCCAGTGTGGTCCAGGCCGATGACTCCCAGTGTGTCTCCTCCTGCTGCTCCGTCCCTTGTCTGTCACCAGGACTTGGAGCTAAGCCCTTCGGGTGAAGTCTTTGGATTCATCCATCGATTGGATTGGATCGGAACAGCAGAGCTGCTCCAAGTCCCTGGCTTTGCTCTTCCGAGTCCAGACGAGTCAAGAGGAGCGGCGGCGGTCAGGGATGGGTGGCTGCCCCTGGCAACTTCTGCGTCTGAGCGAGCTCCCGGCCCTCAGCCCCGGCCAACAGAACAAAGTGTTCTCAGCCTCCCATCCCACCAGGGAAGTCTCCACACTACCGGGAGAGACTGCCCCTCAAGCTGTCTGCAGAAGGGGCCGCAGGTAGGGCCAGGTGCAGGCTGAACGGCAGCTGGGCCCAAGGGGCTAGCCTTCCCCAGGACGGCCAACACAGTCTGTGAAGACTGCTCTTTTCGGGGCGAATTTTTGACTGAGTCAGATGGGAAGTTCGTAAGCTGCGGTCTCTGGGTGCGGGAACACTGCTGGGACTCGAGGAAGGACCATGGGGAAGCTTCCAGGAAATAACGAGGAAGGAGTGGAACAAAGACAACTCTGTATACAGGGACAGCCATCTCGTTCCAAGAACGACTGATCCACGGCAAAGGACCCGGGGAAGGCGCTCAGAAATGGGCAGAGGGAGGGGAGTTTTCCAAGAAATCGGAGTCAAACGGTAGCTTTCCTAGGGTGGCGTGGGGAGGGAGAGTTTGGGACTTCAAATGTAACCAAAAAAGAACTTCTACAAAAGCATCCCGCCTCGGCAGGGGCTCATGGGCGCAGGAGGGTCCTGGAGCGCGGGTGGTTCCAGCTTTGGTTTGTAGCGCCGCACTCGGTACACAGTAGGTATCTCATAAACGCTTGTCCCTTCCCTGGGGTCCCTGTTGGGATGGGACCTTGCTGGGAACCTTGGAAGCCGCAGGGAGCCTCTCGTTCTGGGCCTTACTTGACTGAACCAAGTTTGCGCACCAGGAACCCTCCCTGCGTGACTTCAGCCTGGGCACAGGGTATTGGCGGCGCCATCTCCCCTTCCCCCTCCCCTCCCCTCCCCCGGCCCCCAGCGGGAGTCTTGGATGTGGCCTTTCGTTCTAGGCCAACAAACCAGCGATCCAGGGGCCCCTTCCTTTTGTCGGCTGTCTGCCAAACCGGGGCCCCGGGCGCAGTGCCCTTGCACAAGCTCGCTTGGTCTTGCCCTGTTTTCAGCGCGCGCGGCCCCCTTTGCTAAAGGTCAGCGGATTGATTATCGGTGCGCTTCCCAGCCTTTCTGGAGAGGCTGCTTCTTTGGGACATGGCGACAACGGAGCGTCAGGAGCCCCGAGCGCTCGGTTCTCGACCCTGAACAGCCTGAGCGGCCCCAGAGCCGGGATCCAGCCGTGGCGAGGTAGGGTTGGGAGGGTTACATGGCCTCTTACAGCAGTCCAAGCGCCGGAAAGTCGTCTCGAGGCTCCCCGAAGGGCGTGGTCTCGAGGCTCCCCGAAGCGGGGAAAGTCGTCTCGAGGCTCCCCGGCTTCTTTTTAATAAAACAAAGGACCACACTCATGGAAGGTGGAGCTTTATGATAGGAAGGGGGCGGGGCCCCGGGTTAAAGACTGGACCGTCTGGGCCGCCGGTTCCGCCCCCGCTGCTCCTAAGGGGTTCCGGCAGATAATAATCTCCGTCCTCCACAGCCCTCCGCACAGACCCGGAGACAGAGACACACTCAGGCACGGACATGGACACAAACAAGGACACACACGCAAGCAGACCAGGAGGAGGAAGCAAGCCCAGATGTGCTTTCCAGCCCCCTCTCAAGCCTCCGTCCCTGCCCTGTCCCTTCCCCAGGAGACCACCTCCCCGGGGGCTGCTCAGGCCAGGAAGACCCTGTGGGCTGGGGGGGAGTCCAGTGCACATTTAGCTTTTATCCCCCCCTCCCCCATCCCAGACCAGAGCTGTTTGTGGCTGGAGGCCCCACAACAGGAGCCAATAGGAAGGGAGGAGAGGGGAGAACCGGCTCTCCTCCCAGCCCCCTGCTGCTCTCCCTCTCTCAGCCCCCTTCCTGACTCCCACACAGTCCAAGGGGATGAGAGATGTCACTCTGCAGCAGGGAGAGGGACAGCCCCCAGACCGGAGCAGGGTGGCCCGGAGTCAGTCCTTCCCCTGCCTGGCTGGGGAGCCCGCCCCATGCTCCCCGGGAGCCTCCATCTGAGGGTCCCCTCCAACACCCCGGCTCTGGCTGTGCCAAAGCCTTTCCTGTGACCTTCCCCGTCCTCTACAACATCACGTTTTGTTATTGGGGACCTTCCAGACCGCCTAGGGCCACCCCCCATTTTACCACAAAGCAGAGGCCTGAGATCCTGCCAGAAGGGGTCCACCTGTCCCCCCCCCCCCCAGAGAGCACTGGGGCCTCTCCCATAATACAGCATCTTGCACACAGCAGGCACTTAATAAGTGTTTGTGGTGGTGGAGTCTTTTATTTAGAGATTACCTAAAAACCACAGTGATGTTTGTCCCTGCAGAGGCTGGGGTACAGGCAGCCATTATGGGCACCCACGGCCAAGGGCTCCTGGGAGGGGGCAGGGCCCGATGCTGCGGGCGCTCGAAACCTTTCCAGCCTGGCAGAGCCCGCTCTTTGCCCTGGAGGGGCCGCACAATGGGGGGGTCCCGGAGCCCGGTGCCGCTCACCCGTGGGTGCAGCTGATGCTTTCGCTCAGTCTGGGCCGAGGGGCTTCGCTGCTGCCCAGAGATGTCACCCGGGCTACCCCAGAGAGGTCCGAGGGCCCACCGGGGCCCCGTGATGGACAGCGCCGCCTCTTGCTCCCAGACCACTTTCAGCAGGAGGCCGGCAGAGAAGGCCTCAGGGTCAGGCCACCCGTCCGGGACCGGGACGGACGGAGCACAAGAGGTACGAAGAGGGAAGAAATACACGGCCGGGTCTGGGGTCCAGCTCCTGTCCACGGCGTCCCCCTGCTGGGGGACCTCACGGGGCCTCCTGGGCCTGGGTGCTGCCGTCATTCACACGGTGACCTTCTGGATCACGCTCTCAGTGACGTGGACCTCGTCAGCCTGGACGGTGACCGTGGCCGACTGACCACACATGTGCTGGTGGTCCTTCCAGTCCTGCAAGCAGAGAACCCGTGGGGCCGGCTCTGAGCCCTGGGACGGAACCCCCGGGGGAGACTCTCCGCTGAGGGGAGCCCCCAGACCCTGCAGGCGCGGCACAAGGGCAGGAAAAGGGAAGGAAAGGCAGTGGCCCCAAGGGCAGAGACAATGAGTGATCCCGGCCCAGAGCCCGAGGCCGACACCAGGGTGGGCCGGGCCACGGAAGCGCGGCCAGGAGCACCCCCCAAGGAGGCCGGAGCTCAGACCCAACCTCCCACACTCCCAGGCTTCAGCATGACAGCCCCTCCCCCCCAGGGCTGTCGTGAGGGGCCAGGGAGAGGACATCTGTGAAGGCGCCAACGGCCTTGGGCCCCTGCGGATAACTGGGCAGAGTCCGGATGAGGGGGGTTAGGGGCTGAGGAGGGAGCCTGGTGCAAGCATGGAAATGCAGAAGGGAGGGGAGGGGGAGAGGAAGAGGAGGACGGAAAGAGGAAGAGAAGGGGGGGGAAGAAGAGAAAAGGGGGAGGGAGAGGAGGCAGGGCGTCCGGTTAGGGGACCGCAGAGCCAGTTTGTGAGCAAGGGCAAAGGCCGGAATGTTTCTAGGGGGGCTAAGGCCGGTGTTTGGGGCATCCCCTGGGACCGGGCCGCCCCGAGGCCATGGACAACAGGTGTCAGGATGTGGGAGGGAGGAAGAGGAGCCTTTGGTGGGGAGCCCTCGGGTCCTGCTGCCTTAACCAGGTGAGAACAAAGAGCAAAGGAGGAAAGGGCCAGGCTGCCGCGAGAACCAGGGGCCCCACAATCTCTTGGGCCACCGGGAGCGCTTCCAAATTCTGGGAAGGCCCGAGTTCCAGACGTGAGAATGTGGGTTTTAGCTGAGCCCCCTGAAAAGGGGCCCCGGGAGGAGGAGCCAGAGCCGGGTCCAGTCTCTCTCCCTTTGCTTACAGCCAGAGGAGGAGCACAAATATGGGGCCACACGCACCCCCCAGATACAAGCGGATGGACCCCTGCTCCCAGGGCCATGCCAGCAGGCTTCCAGAGAGGAGAGGGAGGGGAAAGACTGCCTCCAGACCCCTAAGGCCAGGGGAGCCCAGCGCCCCCACACACGTCCCAGGCTGAGGAATGAGACGGGGGTCTTACCAAGGGCTGCTGAGAAAAGGGGCCGGGCCTGGACAGGGCCACCACCCTGGCTGGGGACCCTCCCCCCGGCCAACCCCACCACCATTTTAACTCCAAAGGGAGCAGCTGGCAGCCCCGGCTCCATCCAACGCCCTGGCTCCATGGGGCTCCATTCAGCGTGGGGGGCCTGGAGCGCCCCCCGAGCTATCATACAGTCTGAAGGACAAATGGGAGTTTTAATCTGCTTTAAAAAGGGAGCCCTCTCACCACCCCCACTCAAAAAGCCAAGAGGTAATTGCAGGGCCTGGAGCCCAGGGACCCTTCCCAGATCTCCTCAGCGCCACCGGGGCAATAACGGGGCGATCGATGGCACAGAAATGCCCGGGTAAACACTGTTATCGCCCCTCCCCGGTGCAGATAAGGCAATTAGCCTTCCCGAGCCAGCCCGGCCGGAGGAGCCAGCTGAGCGGGAGCTGCCCGGGCTCCTCCGGCCAGACAGGGCGGGGTCGGCGATGGGCTCGGGCCGGGCTGCCCGCCCGCGGGACTTTATCGATTCTGTCGGGGACACAGCCTCACCCCGGTCACTCCAGGGCCCGGACGCCCGAGGCGGGGGGAGGGGAGGCGGCCAGTTACCTTCCGTTGGCAGAAAGTAGAGCAATAGTTGACCTTGTGGCATCCCGTGCACTCGTTCATGGCTTCTCGGCCACAGTTGACACAAGATTGCTGGGAAACAGAGAGAGGGACTGAGTGAGCGCTGGCACCGGGCAGAGCTTTAGGAGCCCAAGGGGGGCCCCCCCTTCCAGCTCGGGCTCCCCAAAGCAGAGAAAGCAGACTGCTTAGTCTGGTCCTTTCCCCTGAAAGTGGCTCCAAGTCCCCGGCAGGCTCCCTCCCTTGGCCCCGGGCCAGGGACTGGCCTTTTCAGGTCTGTGGTAGGTCTCTGTCCCTAAGGAAAAGGCAAAGCTGTCCCTGCCTCGGGGACCCTTCTCAGGAACACAAACTAACACTTAGAGGGTTTCGGGGAACCACCTGGCTGACTCTAGCAATCAAAGCATGAAGTAAAACAAGCTCAGGAGCCCCAGTTAAGATCCCCCCCAATGTGGAGGACTCACTCAAGGCACTGGCCAATTCAAATGGCTCTGGGGGTCATTACTCCCAAGTGACAAAGGAGGAAATGGAGATGAGTGGGGAGGGGGGCTCAGAGCAAGCTGCTGTGAATGTCAGGGCCTTGGAACCTAACTCCTTTATTTTTAATAAAATTGTATTTTATTTTTACAAAGCTCCCCCTTCTCTCCCTTCTATCCCAACAACCCTTCTCCTCAACCAACAAAGCAAGACAGGCAAAACTTCGGTCATTCGGAGTCTTTTCCAAGCTGGGATTTCTTCTCTGAAAGCTGCCCATTTATTAGGGGTAATGCCTCTTACTCTGATAAAGTTTAATCAGTTCCCTTTACATCTCAGAAGTGAGACCCGAAACTTGCTGCCAAGATCTCCCCCCATTGGTCTGTTCTCTTTCAGGTTCGGAGCACTGGTCCTGGTCCCGTGAGAGCCAAGCCGCTCTTCTTCCTTTCCGCCGTGATCCTCTCCATCCCACGTCTGGTCACCAGCTCTCTAACTTGTTTACTCCGGCAGCCTTCATCTCAAAGCCCCGTGCCCATTTGGTCTTGGCACATGGTGTGGGACGACGGTCTCTGCCTAGTTTCTGCCGGGCTACTTTCCAGCTTTCCCAACGATTTTTGTCAAATGGCGAGTTCTTGCCCCGACAGCCGGATCTTTGGTTTTAGCCGCCACTAAGCTGCTGGGCTTCAGGATCGGGCCCCCTCTGGCCCATTTCAGCCTCCCTCCAATAATGGAGGACAGCATTTCATCGGGCACGGAGAGGCCCTTAATTCCAAGTCCCTCACTGGCTCCAAGGGGGAAGGTCACCCAGGGTCCGAGGTCATCCGGGAAGCAGTAGAAACAATCCTCTCCCACATGGGTCACCCACACTTCATCTTCCCAGGGGGGATTTCCTCCCTCCGAGAAGTGCATCCACTTTCAAGGTGCCTTGGTTTTCTCTCTTCACTTCACACAACTGTCCCCTCCGCGGCCGCTCGCTCCTTCTGCCCGTGCCCAGCAGAACTCCGCTCGACTTCCAAGAACCAACAGTGACCCCGTTGCCTTTTATCTCAGGAATGAAACCATGCCCCCCCTTTGATCTATGGTCACACTCAGTCAGGCCCAGGGCCCAGATGGCAAGGAGTGGGACAGTGCCCAGACGTGTGAAAGGGAGACTCCATGTCCCCCAAAAAGAAGTCAACAAGTGCTCAAGCCATTTCCTCTGAGGTGAGGACTGCAACGGGGCCCCCACTCCCGGCAGGCTTTCGGGAACCCCCCCATCCTTTGTTGCCTCTCCTCAAAAAGGTACCAGACACTCTGATGACTTTCAAAGCATCACGGACCAATCAACACTAATTAAACTCCTACTGTGTACCAGGCATGTGCTGATCCGGTCAGCCCTGATCCCAGGCTCTGCACAAGCCCTGGCACTGAGGAGGTGAGTAATGCATGCAGTTTGATCGAATGAAAACCTGATTCTCTTCCCACCCCTTTGGGTCTTCTGAGTGTGGTTTTGAGTGGACTGAGCACGCCGGGGACCCAAAGACGACATCAGATGCCGTCTCTGCCCCCCAACATGTAGAGCACATGGAGCCCTGGGGGAGCGAGCGCACAGGGGAGAGCCTGGAAGGCCACAAGGCTCCGGGCAGGGAAGAGGTGCTGAGGGAAAAGTCAGGGAGCCAAGAAGGGCTCCGTGGGGAATGCAGCAGACTGGGGGGCAGAAGCGAGGGCTGAGCAGGGGGTGACGCCATGCCGTGCCCAGGGAGGAAGCGCCATCCTGGAATACCGAGCCTGGACCAGCGCTGGAAGGATCCCTTCCACTGGAGCCTCCCAGCACCCTGAGAAGGTGCTCTGCTCCCCACTGTGACCCCCTGCTCTTCCTTCCCTCTCAGGCAGGACAGCAAGAGAATTCTGGGGCCTCTGGGGCAGGGGCTCGCTTGTCCCCTGTGAGAGTTTCTTGCCCGAGGAAGAGGGACAGGACATCTGTGGAAGAGAGAAGGGGATCCGCTGACCCTTCCAAGTCCCCGAGTCTCAGGACGTCACGTTGGACTTCTTGGTCCCCTCGATTAGTAGAGGCTGAGCAGGCTGTCTGGAGGCCAGGGCTCTTCTCGCCTCTTAGGAGAGGACAGAAGAATAGACACACAGACATGTGTCTGCCCCAGCTCAAAGAGCTCCTCTTCCTCCTCCCCAGGCTCCTAACACAGACAAAACCCGGAAACGCTGGAAAAGCCACGGCTGCGGGAGAGGGCGGGGGGGGCAAGGCCAGAGCTTCCAGATCTGAAGGCAGCGCAGATACTGGCTGAAGGCCTCCCTCCTCCTCCTCCTCTGCCCCATTTCAAGTGGACAGTCGGGCCAAGCGGCTGAGAATTTCTCGGGGGGCGACTTCCTTCCACACGGGCCTGACCTGACCCTCGGGAGCCTTGTGGCCCAAGACTAGGTTCCGTAAGCGGTCCGGTTTGGAGTTCTGAATTCAGCCGAGATTGTCTGATGGATCCACCTGCTCCTCAGGGACGTGTGATGAGGAACGGGAGCAGGGGAAGGTCCGTAGCTGGGCAACGGCGGGGAGGACAGGCTCTGGCTTCCTCCTTCGGGCTCAGTCTCCCGAGTTCCTCTGATCAGGAACGTTTCCCAGCCGATGGCTGCAGGGGGGTCTGTGACTGTCTCTTACCTGAAGTCAGAGCCAAGGCCCCTTATCCCACCCCTCTGTGCCTCTGGGCTCAAGCCCAGGCTGGTCTGATGCTGTTATAATCCCGTCTCTGCTTTTTCCTCTCACAACAAATTTCCCAGATGGGAGCAAATGGCCAGGAGGAGACAAGAGCACTCCGTGAGATCTTGCTGTTTTCCATCCAAAACCGGGTAGTCATTTTATCCTTAATAATCAGGTAAACGAGTGGCCGCGTCACCTGCCTGTTCCGAGACAGACTTACGTGGAAATGTCCTTACATCTTTCCAAAGGACGTCAGAGTGAGTGGGCCCTGACCTAGCTGGGGTGGGACCCAGCTCTGATTCGCCACAGGGACACGAGCCAGGCCCGTCCCAACGGCCTTGTGATGGAGAGAGCCTTCTGCACCCAGAGAGACCGTGGGGATTGGATGTGGGCCCCACAGAGCATTTGCACCAGTTTCTGTTGTTTGATTCTTTTCTTCCTCTCATTTCCCCCCCTTTTGGATCTGATTTTTCTCGTGCAGCCTCGTGAACGTGGAAATACGTACAGGAGAATTGCCGTTGAGGGGAGTGGGTGGGGGAAGGGAGGGAGAAAGATTTGGGGCGCAAGGTTTTGCAAGGGTGAGTGGTGAAAACTCTCTTTGCGTATATTTCAAAAATAAAAAGCTATTATTAAAAAAAAAAACCTGAATCAGAAATCTCTTCAGTTGGTTTTGAGAAAGCGGTTTTCTTGGAGGACGTCCCTTACGGAATAGTTTGTGTGACGTCACCTTTCCTCAAGGTTATTGCAAATGTGTTTTCACATAAGCAGACTGAGCCACAAAAGAGGCTGCCCTCCAGTCTATCGCGTTGGGCCCTTGCTAGCCGTGTGACCCTGGACAAGTCACTTCACCCTGCTTGCCTCAGTTTCCTCATCTGTAAAATGGGCTGGAGAAGGGCATGGCCGACCCCTCCAGTGTCTCTGCCAAGCAAGCCCCAAAGGAACGGGCTCGGAGGGACAAGAAAAACCAAGGGTCCATCTGTCCCGAGCAGCTGGGGACGGGCTCGGGCCTTACCTTAATGATGATTTCGGCTTTGCCTTCGACGTCCTCAGCTGGCTGGAAGAGTTGGCTCTGATACTGGGGACACAAGGAAAGATGGACGGCGTCTGTTAGCACACGGACCCGGCCAAGGCTCTAGTCTGCGCACGGGGGCACGTGGCCGACGCCCACGGCCAGCCCTGAGCCTCTCTCCTAGTAGGAGGCCACCCAGCCCGGGGCTGGCTCTGGCACGCCTCCCCCCAAAAAGATCCAAAGGGTCCCAGACCGATGAGAAGGTCACTGCCAGCGTCTGGGCCAGGGTGCCCGCACGGCACGGCTCCCGCAGATCAGCAGTGAGAATGGCCGCCCCTACGTGCTCCTGAAGCAAGGCCAGCTGCTCCGGGCATGCCGCAGGGGTTCCCGTGACAGCCGCTTGCCCTCGTGAGCATGGGCGAGGGGAGCTTCATCTCCCTCCGCTGTCCCACCCACACAGGTCGCGCAGGTGGGTGCCCTGCCCCGTTCCCCATGAATCACAGCGACAGGGTCTCCACATCAGCAAGAGGATGAGAGTTTGCCAAGTGCCTCACAGACATCCCGGAGACTTTAAAGTCCAGGAAACCGGGGCTCCCCCGTGTGCCTGACGGGCAGGAGCCCCTACAGACCGCGGGCATTGAGGGCACGACTGGAACCCGTAACCTCCCCAGGGCAGCCAGGCCACGTTCCGCTCACGTGTCTTCGGTCAGTTGGGGCTAGAGGTGGGGAAGAGGAGCAGCTCCTTGGCTGTGACTGGCCAGAACCGAGCGGAAGCAGTGGAGACGCGAGGGCCGCGGCACTGATTTCAGAGAGCGGTAAATGCCTGCAAGCAGAGGCCCCCCCTCCTGAGGAGGGCTTCCCGTGCTGGGGCAAGGGCAGGGCTCCCCCACATAACCCCCCCCCCAAGCAGGCTGGACCACGACAGTGTCTTTCTTAGGTCTCAGTCGCCGTTCTCTCCATGGGAACAGTCAGCGGGAGAACGGGACCAGAGTCAGTGACGGAACAGGCGGGCAGAACCTGGTTCGGGTCACTCGCTAGTTACAGGAAAGGGATCTGGGCCTGTCAAGGGATGTGATGGAGGACTCTCAGGTCCCCAGGAAATGGGGGGGGGAATATCTTACTCCAAAAATCCCTCAGAGAACTACCTAGTGTTCAGAGCCTTGCCAGAGGCTAAGATCACCCAGAGCACAAAGAATTGCTGTTGGGCCAGGTTCGGGGCACTTCCCAAGGCTTTCTGGGCCAGTTCTCAGATGTCCCTGATGGCAGCCAGGAGTTGCAGGGAAGGGGAAAGGGGGCTCAGAGAAGGAAGGTCATGTAGAGAGAGGGGGGAGAATGGACAGCCAGCTGTACAATGAGGTGCACCCGGGACAGCTGGGCCCAAAAGGTCGGCCTGAACAGTAAGGGGTCACTTCTGGAGGCCTCACATACAGTGACCCTGTACAAAGGTCCCCAGCACAGAAAGGGGCACCCTGCAATTGGGGGAAGGAAGTGACAGGAGGTAGAAGGGAGGCTTGGATGGATGACATCACATTCTGATTGGGGAAGCAGTCTGGCTCTTTAATCCCATTTTTTATAAAGGTCAGGAAGTGGTCAAGTGGGAATGCAGCTGGGCCGGGGGCCGGACCTCAGAGCTTCCGGAGGTTCCAGTCCTTTCGGTCTGACTGTCTGCAATCCCATGGGGAGCAGTTTGCCATCTCCTTTACAGATAAGGAGACTGAGGCAGGGTCACCCACTTAGTGAGCCCTGAGCTCAGTGGGAGCAATCACTCGGACTGGGTCGGAGGCTCTGGGCCCTGTGGTCCTAGCGGCCCACCAGCCCTACACACCACCCCAAGAACAGATGGACGCAAAGGCGCCGGCCAGGCACTTATGATGTCGTAAGCCCCAGGCAAAGTGTTTCAGGCCTGGAGTTGGGGCGCTGACCCTCTCCTCTCACCCAGGGCTTCAGCACCTTCCTCTGGACAGCTCCAGGTGGCAGAAGGGCCACAAGCTCTCTCCTGACAAGCCTGGTAACCCCTCGAGCCTTCCTACCCATGACTATTTCTAGAAAGTACCCAGTTCCTCTCCAGATTTAGGGTTAGAGAACTTGCTCCCTCAAAGAACCACTTGGAAGGGAAACCCCAATGCCCTTCCCAGATGAGCCAGTCCCCACAAAATCCGTGGTGGGGCCACCGACTTAGGGCACCAGTTTCCCTCAGGGCAACGCCCAATGGCCCGGCCAGCCCTCTGGCCTCAGGGACCTAGAATGACAACATCCGTTGCTGGACAAGGACCTTTGTCAAAGAGCAACAAGAGATGCAGACACAAGCCACCAGGGCTTCAGCCTCCTAATAGTGAAAAACTGGCCCTGGGGGATATATCGTCACCATCCTCTTTCCAGAATCACTTCCCCAAGAAACTTTAAACCTGCTGAACACTTTGGGCAGATTTCACCATCATTATTTCCCTGTATTTCCAGCTTCTAAAGTTTCGGGTCTGAATGATCCTAAGTATCTTAAAAGCTTAATTTTTAATAAAAAAAAAAAAATGGGAAAAGGACTCCAGCCTGGGTTGCCAGCAGTGTGGCCTAGCTGCCCAAGAGGGGAAGGAGAAAAGAAGGAACGAGAAGGTCCCATTCTCCAAAGTAACCGTTTGCCCAAGTTGCCAACACCAGCCACTGACCACAAATGGGACATGGAACCTCTCCCCCCCCCCAAGTCTGGCAGGATCGGATTTTCAGAAGAAAAACGCCGAGTGAGCAATAAGGAGTTTAGTCCTTTGCTGCCTTAAGGCCAAGGGACGAGGGAGCGGAAAAAGTCATGGTCAGCTGGGCTTGGAGGTCCTTGCAAGGGGATGGGGGCTTTTCATTCTTTCAGAGGAGGAAAAGGGCACATCACAAGGAAAGAGTAGCTTTTGGAAACAAACAGGCCAGCCCAGGGCCTCACTGAGGGACCGCCACCCTGGCTCCCAGAGCTAGGCCCAGCAAGCAGGCCGAGGGATTTCCCGTTTTCATATTAAGCAAGAACCGGAGCTCCCCCCGTTTCCCCCCCGGGAGCTGGGAGCCAGAAGCCGGGACACATCTGCGGACATGCTCACGATCCCTGTTTCCTGTAACTGCTGAGGAGACGGAAACAGAGATTCCCTCTTACTTCCCCCACACTGCCACTGACTACTCACGAGGCCCGGTGGCCCCTGCGACAATCGGCTCGGCTCATCTGCCACAAGGACTGGGTGTGACCCAGCCGCTCTGTGCGCCAGGCCTCAGGAGGACTTCTGCTTGCGGCACTTTCCTCACGTTGAAACCAGACTCTTGTCTGATTCTCGACCCTCCCGCCTCTGCCTTGTTCTGCTCTAGCCACGCGCGGGTTCAAGGCCGGTTCCCATCCCGTCGACGGGACAGAGCCGAGAGCGGTTCCCGATGCCGGCGCGCAGGGACAAAGGGATTGCCACGGAGGGCACGGCGCTCACCTGGGAGCGACATTTCCCCACATCCCAAACATGGCAAGACAGTCAGCCACGTCACCGGATCCCTCTGCAAACTCCGGGAGAGAATGGGTGCCAGGACTTCAAGATGCCTCTGAGAAAAGCCCCCCAAATCTCTGGCCGGGTCAGGAGTGCAAAGGGCTTCCATTCCGTGCACGTGAAGAAAGGCCAACAAACCAGGACCCCCTTTGTGACCCGACACCTCTTTCCTTCCCCCGGGCAGTCTTTGGTCCAATCACAGCAGGTCTTCCTCCTCTTTCTCCGTTCAGGACTTTCTGTTTCTAAAGGCAGGACTTGGGACGGAAGCACAGAAGGAACAAATCTGAAGGCAGCGTGGCAAGCCGGCCATGGGTGCCGTGTGTGAGGAGCCAGCCCGGGTGACTGCAGGTGTAGCGGCATAAGACGGCATTGCCTAAGATGGCATGTGGGATTGGCATAAGATGGCACAGTCTAAGATGGCAGGTGGGACTGGCATAAGATAGTACAGTCTAAGATGGCAGGTGGGACTGGCATAAGATGGCACAGCCTAAGATGGCAGGCGGAATCAACCTCCCCATGACACTGTCCAAAGGATCCACGGACCAATCAAAAGATGAGGCGGCACTAACTCCCTCCCTCCTTTGAAACAGAGACAAATCAGATGCATTAGATGGACTCCTTGGGCACAGAGTGAAGCCCGACTGGCCCACGCAATGCCCACTGCCTTGACCAGGCAGACAGTCCCTCACTGCTAAGTGTCCTGCAACAAGTGCTGGAGCTCTGGCCGGCTGAGGGTCAGAGTGGACTCCCCCAGAAGTTAGTCAGCCACGAGGTGGTCAGAGAAGGACGAGGGAAAACAGGCTCCAGATCCAATCTGACTCTTTCTCATTTGGGCAAATGCAAGGAGGAGGACTGGCGAGCTCCGGTCCTTGCCCAAGAAGAAAATGACGAGGGGCTACGTTAGAAGCTGGGCTTGAGAGCCTGCTCAGCTCGAGCAGGAGAACTTACTTTGAACTGCTCTCGGTAACCAAGGCCTTTAATTGTGAAGGACAAATCTGACCAGATAAACACAGGACATCACGTGGGCTAAAACCCAGAAGGCAGGAAAGCTGGATCATGGCGCTGCCGGGGGCACTTTTGAGCTGGGGCTGCCCCTCATTCCCATGACCATACAATCCGGATATCTAAAAACCGATGACTTAAGAAACTACTTTTGTGATCAGAGAAGAAGGAAGGATTTTGGCGAGCCCCAGGAAGGGGTGGACAGGTGGGGGGAAGGAGGGGGGGCTTGATGCAGCTTCCACTTAGAAGCCCTCTAGCTCACATAAGGTTTCTTTACCATGGAGAACTTTGGAAGGAGCTGCAGTGAGTCGGGACAGCAAGGGGACTCAGAAAGGTTTTGTTAGATTAAGGGGACCCCCCACACAGCTCCCCCGGCTATCATTAACATGAAGCAGGGACTTTCCCTCACTCCTGATCCGGAGGTAGGGAGGGAAAACAGCAAGGTTGTCTCTTTGTCTCTGCCCTCACAACCCTGGCCAGGATGGAGACCACAGAGATAAAGCCAGACGAGAAAAGGAAGGAAATCTGCACCTGCACCCTGGTTCGCAGAGTGACGGCACTGTATCGGAATCAATCTCTACGTCGCAGCCGCTGCTAAAACACCTCAGTGGATTCGGGGACGTTTGCAGCTCAGACTCGGATGAATCCCCGACAAGCCCCGGCCCCTTCCTGCGCCGAGGCAGATGCATCGTTCTTAGCTGAAGTTGATGTCAAGCAGAGACAAAACTAGTCTGAAACAACGCCCCAGAACGTCACCGTTTAGTCACCTAAACCCAAATAAGACCGCTGTCAAAGGACAGCGCTCCGTTGGCGGCGACTCAGGAAATCTGCCCGGGAGACTTGGGAGAACGTTAGATCATTAGAAAAGAGACAGACCGAGAAAACAGGGACGGTAAAGAGAAGGGAGACTCCGAGGGATCAAACTCGAAGCCCTGCAGAGGGGAGCAGTGGAAAAGAAGGGAGAAAGTTGAAGCAAGAAGGGAGGAGAGGAGAATGGGTTGAGAGCTCAGGGGAGCTGGAGTCTGCACTGACAGCGGAGCTCTTGAGACAAATGCTGTCAGCAATTTCCGAGAGACTCTATTCTAGCAAGTAATAACTTTTACCAAATGGAAACTCTTAGAAGCAAATTTTCAGCATGAAATTCCCATCTTTAGAGTCTTAAGGGTCCCAAAGGAAGGGGATGGAAATGTGGGACTCTCACATGAAGCCCCTTCCCCAACCCATGAGGGTTTCTTGGCATGAAAACGGAAAAGAACAGCACCTCCTTGGGAAAGGTGACACTCACACTTGATCCAAGTTTCCTGGAGGGGTCAGGTTAAGAATACAGAGAGGAAACTGACTGGGTCATTTAAAAGGCACCAGAAAGTTTATGGAGCAGTGAAAAGTGCTGATAGGAATCTCTGAAAGAGAGCTCACTGAAAGCAGTGGGCTCTGAAATTGCAGGTACTAAGGGCTGCTGGGAAACTCTAGATTCTGAGCGTTACCATCAGCGATTATGAAGCCACATCTGATTCAGTGGATCAAAAATATGTCCTGAAACTAAATCACACTGTGGTCTCATTTCCGGTGAGATGCGGTTTCCTACTAGGATAATCTTGGCAAACCAAAACTTAATGCAAAATACACGGATCAGTAAAACCTGGATTCAAATGCAGTCTCCAAAATGTATCCTCTGGATGACCTTAAGCAAGTTAATTCACCCGTTCCCAAAGTTCACTTCCCAGGATGCTTGTGAGGATCACATAACATAATTGCAAAGTTCCTGACAAATGGCAAGCACTAGCTACACAATAGTACTCTCTATGGGTCTCGAATGCCAAAAGTCATCAATTAACTGAATGATTCTCTAGGGAAGATCATTTGAAATGCATTCCCCTGAATTATCAGTCACCTGATGATAACTTTTCTTTCTTTTTTTTTTTTTTGCTGAGGCAATTGGGATTAAGTGACTTACCCAGGGACACACAGCTAGGAAGTGTCTGAGGCCAGATTTGAACTCAGGTCCTCCTGACTTCAGGGCTGGGGCTCTAACCACTGCACCACCTAGCTGCCCCGGTTAACTTTTATGTCATGTTTTCGCTACATGGCACTGCGTATGTTATTACTGTTTCTAAAATGTTTCTTATATTGTGAAATTTGAGAAACCATTCTATCAGAAATGCTACTGGAAAAGTCGCTTCTCTGATCTGGATACTGGTAGGTTACAAAGTAAGTCTTTAAAAGATTGTCATCAAAATGTTTGAAAACTCGGGGCAGGTAGGTAGCGCAGTGGTTAGAGCCCCAGCCCTGAAGTCAGGAGGACCTGAGTTCAAATGTAGCCTCAGACACTTAACACTTCCTAGCTGTGTGACCCTGGGCAAGTCACTTAACCCCAATTGCCTTAGCAAAAAAAAAAAAAAAAAGTTTGAAAACTAAAACGTTTAATGGGACATATTTTGCTCTAAATTACATAACGATAATAGCTTACTGTTGGGAGGAAAAGTAGCAAAGTTCTCTCTCATGTGGCCCTTTCCTGGAAGGTTTCTTAAGACTTTCTACTTGGGCAAAGTCCTAGGATCTATCAGCTGGGCTGACAGCACCTTATAAAGTTCTAAAGTAAGGACCACTCCTTGCCAAAGTGGAGAAACTCCAAAGTTTGCTTGTAGAAAAATGAGTTTCATCCGAGATTATCTGACTATCAGAGAGGAAAATATGAAAGTGTAGGTTAATAAATAACATGTATTGCAATTACAGCTCAGAACTTATTAACAGTAGACCTTAGATGCAAAGATTTCGTTTTACCTTAAGAAATAAGAAGCACATGGATATGCTGGGATTTTGAATCAACTACCATGTGTATACGTGAAACCCCAAATGTGATGATTCTTACTACAGGAATATGATTATCCTTAATGAAGGATAAATGAAATGTCCTTACATGTGCTTGCGGCTAACTCTTGCTGCCACCCGAGAGAACTAATAATTATTAGCCCTAAACTGTGATTCGTGAAATTTTGCTACGTGAGATAAAATCCCACGAGACTCATGATCCTCTTCTGAGTTTTGATTACAGATCAGAACGATCATTAAGCCGATAATCCATGATTCAAGGGAAATGCCGAGTGCTGCACAAAGGGACCGGCCCCGGTGGCTGTCTATGTGAGAACGTGGAGGGGAGGACCTTGTGTAAGCAAAGGGAGGAGCCCCTCGACTCCCTGTGGCTGACATGCTGCTAATTCCACCTCCTCAGGATACTGAAACGAGAGAAGTTGAGGTAATCCTAATTCCATCTCCTCATAAAGTACGTGGGCCAATCAAGATTGTCTGTTAAGTGAAAATCGGTGAGTCCCGCGTGTAAAACGCGTGGCCCAGACCGAATCCTGGCCGGCCCACCCGATGCTTCCGGCCTTGGCAAGCTGACTAACTTCCGCTTAGCTTTCTCTTCCTAACTTTGCTTCATTCAATGAAAATTTCTTTGAATGAGTTTTTGTAATGGATGTATAAATCAATGGTGGGGGAAAAGAAAGGAGGGAAAGAGAGAGAATGGAAGAGGAGAGAAAGAAAAGGAGGAGGAGAGAGGAGGGATAGAAAATAGGAAGAGACAGAGAAAAAGAGAAAAACACACAGAAAGACAAAGGAACAGAGAGAGAGAGAGAGAGAGAGAGGGAGGGAGGGAGGGAGGGAGGGAAAAGGAGAGAGAGGGAGAGAGAGACAGAGAGGAGTGAAAGATAGGAGAGGAGAGACAGACAGACAGAGAAGAGAAGGAGGGAGAAACAGAGAGGGATGGGAGGGAAACAAGTCCCAAAAAGTATTTGGAGGCTGCTCTACTGCACCCTGTGAGGCTGTTTTTAAGCACGCTCTGATGATTTTAATTTTCACAAGCAACACTTCTGTCTAGATTAAGTCGTGACTGAGGTTGAACAGCCTGTTCCCGTTCCCCACGGCCAAACCTCCCCAGCCCCCCACCCCTGAACATCCTCCCTCTTCACTCTGCGGCGGCAGGTGTGAAAACTACTGAACCTCAGCAGATGTCAGGGCTCACAGAAGCTGTCGTCAGCCAAGAGCTCACGCTTCTTTGGGAAGCTCTGCGACAGTAAATGCAAAGGGCAGATGGCCAGGCTTTGGACCAGTGGGGCCCGAGTTCAAATCCTGCCTCAGTCTTACTAGGCAAGAGACTGCCCCTTCCCGAGTTTCCGTTTCCTCCTCATCTATACAGTGGGGATCACGAGAGCACCAACCTCCAAGGTCCTCTGTACGAGGTACTAGAGAAACGGGAGCACTCACTAAAGTTCCACTGAGGATCCCTGCAGAAATCCTGAAGAAAATGCCCACTTGTAGCCCCTGCTATGAGCTATTCCGCAGGCAGATGCCCCAGGTCACAGGGTCCAGTGCCCCGTCGCACACCTGGAACGTGTTCCAGTCAGGACCTCTCACCACATCTGGCCCTAGCCCCTGGCTCTGCCCTGTGCGCTCCATCGCCCGTGAGCGAAGCTCGACACCCCTCCAACCTCCCAGCCTCATGGCCTAAGACAAGCTGGATGACCGCTCCCTGTGCATGGCCACTGTGTTGGAGGCGAGCTTCCTGTGGATGCGCACTGGACCAGAGACCAGAGGGGCCCTTCCTGTGCCCTCCACGCCACAGTGTCAAGTGGCCTATGACCGCAGCCTGCCAAATGTCCACAAGCTTCCACTGCTAACATCCAACCCTGAAACGAGTTCTGGAGGAAGACGGGGCTTAGGGGCAGCCACCCAGCTGACTTTTAAATTAACGCCTCATACATCAAATCTGGAGCGCAACAGCCAACCTCCAAAAACCGAGGCGGGCGGGGGGGGCTGGAGGAGTCCGTGAGGGCCCGCAGCAGCAGCGGGCGCGGGAGGCAGCTTGGAGGACTCTCAGCCCAGAGGCAGGAAGAGCGGGCACAGGCTGCTCAAAAAGAGCTTCCAGGGGACCAGTGCTGGCTGCTGCAGGTGGTGCTGATGGACAGCTCCCACAAGTAGCACCAGCACTACGGGAGCACTAGACAGAGCCGGCCCAGGCAAAGACCAGAGCCCAGAGCAGGCGGGCAGGGACCACACCTCTCCCTTGGAAGAGGTCCCACCTTGGAAGCACCCCAAATTTGCAGACCCCCCCACCTTGAGAACTACCTCTGAAAATAGCATCATGAAAAAGCCTGAAGCTTGGGATGGTGTCTCCTCACTCCCAGGTGAGCACAGCCCCATTTTAATATAAAATTCAAATTCAAGAAATAAGCCAGAAAAATGAGCAAACAATAACGAAAAAGAACTTGATCACAAAAAGCTACTCCGGGGCAGAGAAGACCACCCCGTGAAAAGAGCTACAAACAAAATTTCAAAAGGAAAATGCTAATCAAATCCATGCCCAACAAGAATTCCTAGAAAGACTAAAGAAAAAAGTAAGAATGATGGAAGGAAAATTGGGAAAAGAAATGAGAGCGATACAAGAAAATTATGAAAAGAGAATCAACAACTTGGTAAAATTAGCACACACACACGCTAAAGAAAGGAGCATCCTAAAAAAGCAGAATAGGCCAACTGGAAAAGGAGGTACAAAAATTCATTGAGAAAATTAATTTCTTACAGATTAGAATTGGGCAAGTGGAAGCTAATGCCTACCCATCGGGAAATAGCTAAAACACACCAGAACAAGAAAATAGAGAAGAAAATACAAACTGGCAAAACTTACCTGAAAAATAGATTAAAGAGAAGAATTACTGCACTTCCTGAAAGCCAGAATCAAAAAAAGCACCTACACATCACACTGCAAGAAATCATAGAGGAAAACTGCCGTGATATTTCAGAACTGATAGGGCAGAAGAATCTACCAATCATTTCCTGAAAGAGATCCCCGAATGAAAACTGCCAGGAACGTCAAAACCAGATTGCAGGGCCCCAGGGAAAAGAAACAATTCAAATATCGGGGAGCCCACAGGCAGGAACACATAAGATTTAGCAGCTTCCACCTTAGAGAAGGAGAAGGGAATAAGAGAAAGGGAGGAGGATGACAAAAGGGAAGGCAGATTAAGGGAGGCATTGAGGGGGAACAGGACAAAAAAAAGAGAAAGAGAAACAGAAGAAAACGGAATGGAGGGAAATAGCCAGTTAGGAATCCCGAATGTGAAGGGGACGAGCGCACCCAGAAAAGGCAGCAGAGCCAGAATCCAACACAAAGACGGGCCCAGCAGTGAAACGAAGGGCTGCAGGCGACCCTCATCCGCTTCAGCTGGAGCCCAGAGGCAGGGCTGGCAAGGGCTCAGTTCGGCTACGGTTTCTCGCCAGCCTCTTTCTGACTCTGCCTGGTGTTTTTCTGGCGGAGACATTGCAGTCGTTTGCCACTTTCTTAAAGAGCTAACGGGGCAGCTGATGCTGCAGCCAGAGCCCTGGGCCTAGTCAAGCTGCCGCCACGGCCGCCTGAGCTGTGTCACCCTGGACTGGCCATTTCACCCTGTGGGCCCTTGGTTCCCTCATCTGTAAAAGGGGCTGGGGAAGAGATGGAGCACCCTGCCCAGAACCCCCCAATGGGATCCTGAAGAGCTGGACATGAGTGAAAATGACTGACCCACGAACTATAAAATTCAGCTTTGGGGCGTTTGCCAGCAGAGGCTCAGGCTCCAAGGACCCCTCTCCCCCCAGCCCTGCCTCCTGCTTCCCCGGCACCGGGCCCTCCACCGGCTCTGTCTGGGGCTGCTCTGTAGGCAATTGTCGGCATGGGCTCTCCCCCAGCCAAGGGCAGGAGATGTCTTCTGCCTTTCTTGCTATCTGGACTGTACTTCTGCAACATCTGGCACATAGTAGGTGCAACCAATCAAATGTGTTTATTAAGCACCTACTGTGTGCCAGGCCCTGCACTAAGAGCTGGGGATCTTAAAAGAGGCAAGGAGCTCACAATCTAAGGGGGGACACAACCTGCAAACCCCATTGACGAAGCAAGCCAGTGAGAGGACAAATGGGAGACAACGCACAGGGAAAGGCACCAGGGCCCCCCAGGGAGGTCAGCAGGTGGGGGGAGAAGCGGGGTCCCTCCAAAGGGGGTGCCCAGAACGGAGGGGTGCAAGAGGAGAATGTGGGCTAAGAAGACTAGGAAGGAAGGAGGGGCAGGGCGTGAAAGGCTCTGAATGCAGAGCCCTGAAGGCCGCGAGGAGCCCCTGTGATTGGCCGAGGGGGGTGGACCCACACCTGGGCAGGCATTGGGGGCGGGGGCGGGGGCTGGGGGCAGGGAGAGGAGGCCTTGGTGCCCCAGGAGACTGGGGGGTAAGAGATGGGGAGAGCCTGGGATCCCCTACAGTGATAAGGAAGGTGGGAAGGGGAGCCTCTGGGGGAAGACGATGTGGGAGAGCAGAGATCACCAGTGAGACTGGGGCAGAAGTCAGACGGACAGTCACGGTCTCCGTGGGAGCTGAGGGGAGCCCCCCGGAAGGAGGATGGGGGAGAGAGGAGGGCCCAGGACAGAGTCTTGAGGGACCCAGGGGTCTAGGGGAGGATCTGGCCAAGGAGACAGAGGAGGAATGGTCGGAAAGGGAGGAGGGGGGCCAGGGAGGAGGGAGAGACACCCCGAAAAGGACAAGGTGGCGAGTGAGCCACAGGGTCAAAGGCTACAGAGGAGTCAGGGACAATGAGGACCTGGAAAAGGCTTCTTGACTTCACCTAAAAACCTTGCTGGGCTATCGTTTGTCCTTCCAGCGTGGCCCCGCCAACAAAGACTAAAGAGCAGTTTAACACTCAGCCCGGCCCTGCATGCAACGTTTGGCACCTGCAGGACCCCACCTGCAAAGCAGGGGCTGCTCTGTCTCGGGGACCCCTCGGGCCTTCGGCCTCCCCCCGGCAGCCGGCAGGGGCTGCTCTGTCTCGGGGACCCCTCGGGCCCTTACCTCCTTCCTCTCGGCCTCGGCCTGCCCTCTGGCTTGGGCAGCGGCGGCCTCCCGGTAGGAGCTGGCCTGCTTGGCCTGTTCAAACAGGGTCTTGAGCTGCTGGGCCGTGCTCAGCAGGGAGTTGACCATCTCCTCCAGGCAGAGCCAGCTGCGATGCTCCGTCATCTCCAGCCCGTGGATCACGGCGGGCGAGATGGCTTTGGTGGGGGTCGCGGGCGGCACGGCCAGGGCGGGCAACGAGGTCAGCACTGCAAATGGGGGAATTGGGGAGATTCTGAATGCCTCCAAGACGGGAGGCTGAGCCGGAGGAGGCTCCCCGGGGGAGGAGGGCGAGTCGGGTGCCAGGCCGGTGCCTCGGACATGGGACCAGGGAACAGGGAGGGAACGAGGGGGGGAAGGCCAGCCCTGTGACCTCAATCTGGGCCTTCTCCATTCGGTCAGACCCTTGGCTGTGTCGCCCAGCTGGGCCCAGCCCGGGTCGGAGGCCCACCTGCGAGTCTGAGAGTCATACTGGGGGAAACCCTGGAACGTCCCCCACAGTCACATGAGCCTCTCCCTCTGAGAGACAAGAAGGAGCCCTTAGACACTCCCAAGGAAGGCTATCGATGGGGGAGCAGAGGAGGGATTGGGGGGTCCCACCATGGTGGAGGGGACAAAGCTTGAGGGCTGTGGCAGCCTGATCCCCGAGCCTGGATAACTAACTCAGTGGGGGGGTAAGGGCAGAGGGGAGCCCCAAAGTCCCACTGAAAATGCCCATGGGTGACAATCACGGAGATGGCACGGTGAGCTGAGCCCCCGACTCCTGAAACAAATGTGAAGGCGCAGGAGACAACGGGGGTCTCTGAGAGCAGAAGGGCCAGGCGAGGCCTCGGGGGGCACGAGGGACAGGGGTAGGCCGGGCAAACCTGAGGGTGGGAGACGGATGAGGCTGCCCTGGCTGGACCGCCACAGTGGCGGGCCCCCGGCCCGAATAGGGACAGGAAGGCAAGGAGAAGCGAGTGACTTCCACCCCAGAAGGGCCCAGCCAGCCTGAAGGCCTTGGGCAGTGGGGAAGCAGCACCAGCACCCACGGGCACACCCACAGCCTCCTCCAGACAGCGGGGGGTGGAGGGGGCTGGAGACCCCTGAGCCCAGCTGACCCTCCAGAACCAGAGCTCTGAGTCATCCCGGACCCGACCCAGGAGGGGGAAAGCTGCAGCAGAACCCGTCAGACCCAGGGTGCCGCCCACTCCAAAGCCCAACTTGGCTCTAGCACAAAACCCCCGGGCAGGAACCGATACTGGAGAAACAAACAAAGCTGAGGGAAAAGGGGGGCTGAGGTCCGGAGGTCCCTCCCCCCCCAAATGTCCACGAAGGCAGAGAAGAAATGAAACAAGAACCCAGAGGGAGGGAGGGGGGAGGGAAAGAGAGAGACAGACAGACAGACACAGAGAGGGAGAGAGGGAGGGAGGCTGAGAAGTGGAAGTCCTGCATCCCGGCCTCCCGGAAAACCCAGACAGATCAAACAGAAGGCGGTGACTCCACGAGGCAGCAAGAAAGAGTAAAACAAAACCAAAAGGTGGAGAAAAATAGGGGACTCAGACCAAAAACAGCCGGACCGGTCACAGGTCACAGGCCACAGGTGACGGGTTTCGGGCCCAGACAGCTGGGAACCGCCGGGAGAAGGAGAGGGAAGAGCTCCAGGAAGGGCCTGGCCCTGGCCTCCCCCATCCAGGAAGGGGCTCTGGGGCCCCAAAGAGCACAGCCCCAGCCCCAAACCCACAGGCTCGACCTCATCTCTGGCAGAGCCCACAGGGAGAAGGGACCCCCGGGGAGCTGGGCAGGAAGCGGGCGCTTCAGGAGCATTTGCCCCCCCAAGGGCCCTAAGAACAACAGAAAGGCAGCTCATGCCCGAACCCCAGGAGGCCCCAAGACCCGGGGACACGGCCAGGGGGAGAGGCCGCTGGATATAGGACCCCCTCCTCCCTCAGGACGTCTGACTGAGCACCCCTGCTGGGTGGCTGCCGGCCCACTCCGATTCGGGGGGGTGCCCCGTGGCCCCGAGTGCAAATCCGGCCTCAGACACACCCCGGCCCCGGCGTGGGGCAGTTCCCCCCTTGTTGAATCGAGTGTATACACTCGCTCAGCATAGTGCTGGGTAGACAGCAGAAGCTTAATAAATGCTTGCTTCCTTCTCTCCTTCCTCTGTGATGTGGGGAAGCCTTGGGACATTGGGGGAGGACCGCCATCTGTGGGAGAGCTGCCATGGCCGCCCTTCAGCCTGCAGACCCTCCCCATGGGATGTTGGGCCTCCCTTCCGGGCCACCTGAGCGCGCTGGTAGCGCTCACCTGCCGCGCGGGACGAGGAGCCTCGCCAGGGCGACCTTTCCTGGGAGCACAGAGCCCCCCCGCCCCCCATGGGTTCCCACCAAAGCAGACATGGGCCACCCAGGGAGTCCGAGGCTCATGTGGGGGGCCCCGGTTGGGCCCTGGCACCCCGGGAGGAAGGGCTTCAAACAGAAGTTTGCAGTCTACCCCAGCGGGGTCTGGGATGGGGGAGAAGGGCTAGCTCCCCAGGGCGGCAGCAGCTCCAGGAAGGAGGAGGGAGGCTTTTGTGGACAGACATGGAGGGAGCTCCCCTTCTCACGCGGACCACAGAAAACAGGGCTGTCCCTGAGAACTGGCCCAGGCCCTCCTCGCCCCCTGGGAAACCCCCTCCCTTAACAGAGACCCCCAGATCTCTGCACAAAGAGCCCCAGAATCCCCAGGGAAGGAGCACGTCCCTTCGTCTCTGGGCCTTGCTGCTCCACAGAGAAAACCGCCATCCCCTCCGCCCCAAACCCCGGGCGCTCACCGATCTTGGGATGAGACGTTGGCAAAGCGGCCTCTGGGAACGGCGAGATGGGGCAGTTGTCCTGGTAGCTGGGGTAGTGGGGCTCCGGGTGGCCGGCCCGGCACGACGGCTGCACGCTGCTCTCTTGCACTGTCGGACAACAAGGAGGGGTCAGTCTCCAGCCCACTACGGACCAGCCCCGGGGCTTCCCATCGTGGGATCTCGGTCCTCTAAAGCAGGTTTTCTGAGACTGGGGGGAAGGGCGTCGAGACCAAACCGCGCTCATCAGAACCGCTCATCACCTATGGAGCCAGCCTTCCCACCCGGACAGGTCCAAGAGCGCACTGACCGCCACTGCCGCTCACTGAGTCCCTGCACATCAGTGGGGCCAAAGCCTGCTCCTCTCCTTCCCAGAGCTTCCTCCTCACCGTCCTCCCTGGAGGAGCAAGGCTCCTGGCACTGTAGCTCTGCGTCCATCTGCCTCTGTCTCCGACGACGTGCCATTTGCATATGCGCTCCCCCCTCTCCTCTTCCTCTTCCGGGTCTGGCTGGCCTGGCCTTTCCCAAGGGCTGACCTCACCAGTGGGCACATGGTACCCGAGAGGCTGGGCGACAGTGCCAGCATGGCGACCCTCTGCCCCTTCCGCCTGAGACCTGCCCCGGGTTGCTCTTGCGCTGGCTCTGCCCACGTGTCCTTGGCCCTACATCTACTGGTGGGTTCGGGTGCTGAGATCCTTTTCTTAATTCTGAAATTCTAGGACACTGGCTCAGCCTGCCCATGAACAGTGACGGAATCCCCCTCTTATTTCTGTAATTTACCTTTATCATTCTGTAATTACTTCTGCTAGCTGACCCTCCTGGTTTTTTGTTAGTACTGTATAGAAATGCTAATTATTGTGGGTTTATTTTGTATTGCTGAATTTTTATTGCTGAATCCGAATTAACTTCTTCCTCGGTTCTCTGGAGTTGCCTCACTCTCATTTTCTCTTTCTTGTCATTGCTATAACTTATCATTTCCAAAGTGACAATAAATAAGTACACTGAGAGGCAGCAGTGGAGAGAGCACCAAATCTAGGATCGGGAAGGACTGAGTTCAAATCCAGTCTAAGACAACTATTAGTCGTGTGACACCGAGCAAGACATTTAATCTGTCTTCCTCAGGTTCCTCATCAGCAAAATAAGGATAATAACTGTCTCGGATCGCTGTGAATTGTAAAACACCTGCCAGAACCTGGCAGAATATGAATGTTAAGTATAACTATTGTTATTCATTTTATTTGTAATAGAAAAATTGCTCAACTTGGAATTAAGGGACCTGAGGAGGAATCCGGGTTCTGCCATTCACAACTCACATGACCTCAAGGAAGTCCCTGAACCTTTCAAGTTCTCTGTTTCTTTGTCTTTAGCATAAGGAAGAGAAATTAGATTTCTTCTAAGATTCTTCCAAATTTAGACCTGATTCAATTAGCCTAATGCTGGGGAAAGACAATGTTCGTTTCACTTCCTTATCTGTGACAAAGTTCCCATTACTTCTCTATACAAATAACATTCATCTTGGTTTCAGTGAACTACTTAAAGTTAATATTAAATAACAGCCCTTCTTTGCCTAAAACTTTTTGAATTTTCAATATAAATGGCTGCTATTAGTCACTTATCAAAATTTGTCTCTTCATTTAGAAATGTAATCATGTAGTTTCTGCTGTTTACATGAAGAATTACATATCTTTTTCTTGAATGTTGAACCATTTTAAATTCTATGAAATTGAATTCATCACCGTGAATAATCTTGAGAATATAGTCATTTGGGTAAGATTTGATTTAAAGTGTTCCATCAATGTTCATTAATGAAATACAGATCTCTTTTTCTGGCTTGTCCCTTCCAGGCTGGGATACCAGTAGCCCGATTCATCTCATAAAAAGGAGTGTAGTAGAGTGCGTCTTTCTACTGACAGTCACTATAAATATAAATTATTCTTGAAACGTTCTCTCAATTTTCTCTCATTTTTTGTTCCCCTTCACCTCAACACAACCTGTGGCTGCAGTGACCAGCCCTTTTCCTGGACACTTCTCTTGGCTCCTGTGACACTGGGCTCCGAGTCCCTTCCCTGCATTTGTTATTTTTCAGGCACACGGACCTGCTCCCCGACTCTCTGATGGAGCCCTGACTCTTAGAGCCGCCCCACACAAAGTCGCGACGGACACTGCGCGACGCCGAGATCACGCCACGGTGACCTTACCGGTTGCTCCAGTGAAGACGTCGCCCTGGGCCGGGCTCTCTGAGATGATGGCTGTGGCCTCCACGGTCGATGTCCGGTCAAAGGTCAGCGCGCCCGAGGTAGTGAGCTGCCCAGAAGGAGTCACGGTAACTGGGAAGACCAGAAGCATCTTTTGTGCTCAGACCCAGGCTCGCCTCAGAGCTTCCCGACCCTGTTTCCCGTCGTTAATGGGGGTCCCCAAACCATCAGCCCTTTGTTAAACAGGAGGAATCGGGAAGCAGCCTCCTGGGGCTCTCCCACAGTTACAGGGTCGGCTCCCCCCTTGGTGGGCCAGTCCTGGGACCCAGAAGAATGTCTGAGGCTCCCACGGCCCAAAGCCCATCTCTCTAGAGGCCCCACGAAAGGGGCTCAAAGAAGGCCCAAAGCTGGCAGTGGTGCCCAAAGGCTCTGGCCTACAGGGATGACGGAGCTCCTGGCCCCCCGGACCCCACAGAGCCCCCCGAGAACTCACAGGTGGTTGTGGCTGTGGCTGGAAGTAAGGGGATGTTCTTGGAGGAATCCTTCTTCATGGGGGTCGTCGGCATCTCATTCTCCTTCTTCCGCCTTTTGTAAGGTACAAAGAGTCTGACCGGGCCGCTCTGGGAAGGAAAAGGGGCTCTCAGACAATGGTTCGGGGGCAGGCAAAGGGGACCGGGCTGCAAGTTTGGTCACCCTGGTTCAGAGGGTGACCCAAAGGGAGAAGGGAGAAACCCTAGAATCTCCAGGGGGTCTGACCAGGGGCGGCCCACGGGGGGGCCTGTAAGGCGGCTGGCCTGAGGGGCCGGCCAGGGCCCAAGCCCCGTGAGCACAGCTGGCTGCCAGGGCACTCACCCCAACGTCTCGGTGAGGGCACAGCTCCACGGCACCCTGGGGAGACCGTCCTCCTCCCCATCATTGGCCTTGCCCATCCCGAAGCTCTCCACCCCAGAGCCCCTCGCCATCATTTGGACCATGGCTGTCACCGGGTGCCCTGCCTTGGGTTCTAGGGCTCCAGGCCAGTTTCTCCATCGTCCCTCTCGTTTTCAGACAGAGAGGCACTTGGGGGGAGGACAGGGACAAAAGCCCACCCTCCCCTCCAAGAAAGGAGATCCCGGGGTGGGGGAATAGCCAGCAGGGTCCCCCGGTAAGTAGGCCCGGCCCGGGCACAAGCCAGGGACTCACCAAGGTCATGTCGTCGCAGCAGGCGGCACACGTGCAGGAGGCAGCGTGGGGGTTGAGGATGCCATCCTGTGGGGCAACAACAGCATGAGGGCCCGCCCTCCCCCCGCTCTCTGGAAGCGGTGTCCAAAGGAAAAGCCGTCCTGCCTGCCCCCCGGTCCTGGTCGTCCTGCCGCCCATGGCCTCCGCCTCACAGGAGCTGGCTGCCTCCCCTCCCAGCCGTGCACCCTCGGCCCGTGGCAGGAGGCAGGGAGGCCCAGAGGAGGTCACCTGGATGAGGCACTGCAGCGGCCTCCCAGCGTAGCGGATGCTCCTCTTCCAGTCCTTGCTGCTGGCTCTCCCCGCCATGGCCTCGAACTCCGTGGGGCTGTACCAGTTCTCGCCCTGCTTGATGCAGCGACCTCGCCCACCTATGGGGCAAGCTGACCTTCAGCTGCGGCAGAGGGGAGAACGCTCTGGCCACGGGTGGGGGGGGAGCGCGAGCCCCCGAGCAGGCCCCAAGTAGGGGAGAGGCCGACAAATCCACGGGAAAAGGCCCCAGAGCCTCACAAATAAGTCTGACCTCCACTCCTCCTCCCCCAGGGCGAAGATGAGAAAGGCTGGGAAGTGAAGGGGGGGGGGGGGGAGATGACAAGGACACTCATACATTGTCGGTGCAGCTGGGGGGAGGGGGGATGACAAGGACACTCGTACATTGTTGGTGGAGCTGGGAATGAGGACGACCAGTTCAGAAGGCAAATTGATATGTGACTAAAACGCCGACCTCCTGGGACCCATTTCTGGGCTCCAAGGAAGCGACGGGGCCAGCGACACGTTCTCGGCAGCTCCTTCTGTGACAACTAAGAATCAGAAACTGAGCAAATGCTCGTCGGCCGGTCTGGGAACGCGGCTGCGCTGGAAGAAGTGCCGCGGACGATGGGTCTTTATGAGCGGACACTGAGCAAAGTTGGCAGGGCCGAGAAAATGCCAGCCCTGGGTTCCAGCGCATGGCGTGCATGGAAAAGCCCCCCCGGCACCCAAACCCAGCGCGGCGCCACCCCCCAGTGTGGCCCCGGAGAAGAGCCAAGGACAACAGCTCTGCCCTTCGGGCCACGGGTTCGGGGAAAGCGGCACCGGGGGGTATACAGCATGGGGCCCAAGGCAGAGGCACAGGGGCTGCTGGGAAACGGGGAACTACCTACCTGAGCCCAGACGGTTCTTGTGCAGAGTCCCACTGAGGTTCCGGCACCGCACGGGAAGCTCACTGTCATAGGCAGACGGGTCCCAGTTATACTTCGTGGCCCCTTTCTCCTGGCCGGGAGCCAGAGGAGTGGGAGAAGCCTGAGGACCTTAGGACAGAGAAGGCGGCGCCAGGTGAGCCAATCCAGAAGCCGTCCTCCTTCTCACTTGGGCCACGGCTGAGGAAGAGCCCGAGACGAGCGCACCGGACCCGATTCTCTCCATCCACCGTGGGGTTCCGGCGCCAGGGCCGCCCGCCCGGCTGTGCTTTCCAGCCCCCCCCATGCTGCCCGTAACCCTCTCCCTCCTTACCTCTGTGTGTGGGAAAGCCCAGCCCCTTCCGGGGGCCCTTTTTGGCTCTTCAGCTTTACTGCTGACCCTGCCCTGCCCTGAAATCACTCCCTATTAACCTTGTGGCACTCGTGTTCCGAGCACAGGCAGAACGCATGTCAAGGAGCCCACGGGCTTTCCTTTCTGTTCAGCAGTGCCTAGTACGCAGTAGGTACTTAATAAATGCTTATTAAGCCAAACTGAACACTCATTAAGTGAACTTCCCATTCAGATTCTGATGCCTCCCGAGCTTGCTGCTGGGGCTCCACAACTGCAGAGGAACCGGAGACAAACTAAGGGGATACAATGTATCTCCAACGGCCGCCTCGGCTACTGCGGACACTACCACATCTTACGGAAGGCGGGAGGGAGGGGGTGACTGCTGCATCCTACCTGGGGATGAGAGGCACGGGCACTAC
>JAJPUD010017624.1:11720-22313 GCA_023553655.1 Myrmecobius fasciatus
CATGATCCCTAAGTTTCTTCCAGCTCTAAATGTATGATTCTATAACCCCAAAAGGGAGCAGCTAGTTGGCAAAGTAAATAGGGCCCTGGGACTGAAGTCAGGAAGTCTTTTCTTCTTGAGTTCAAATCTGGCCTCAGACACTTACTACCTACCTGGGTGACTTTGGGTACTTAACCTTGTTTACTTCACAGTTAATTCATCTTTAAAATGAGCTGGACAAAGAAATGGCAAATCATTCCAAAATCTTTGCCAAGAAAAACCCAATGGTAAGACATAATGAACAGCAACATGACTCCAAATTGATTCCACTTTCCAATGACCATGCTGTCTCTGCTCCTCAAAGATGAAATTAGCCAGTAATAGTTCAACTGATGATAAAATCCTCTGCTTTAACTTTTTCCCCCAATAATCTGCCCCCTCCACATCTCCAGTCTTCTTACACTTTACCACACTCCCACCTCCTACTACTAGATTATTCAGTGACACAATCTTCCTTGCTGTTCTAGCAATACACTCATCCCTGACTCTGGGCATCTTTACTGGCTGTCTATGCCTGAAGCTCTGTCCCTTCTCATCTTCACTTCTTGGCTTCCTTCAAGTCTCAGCTAAAATCCCCCCCGTTTATAACCGCCCTTAATTCTAGTGCCCTCCCTCGGTGAATGACTTCCTATGTATCCCTTCTGTACCTAGCTGTTTGAAAGTTGTCTTCCCCATTAGGTGAGCTCCTTGAGGGCAGACAGAGACCGGTTTCTCTGTGTACCCAACCCTTAGCCCAGTTCCTGGCACATTTGTTTATGAATATTTACCGACGTTCCAGCCAGCAAAACATGCAAAGAAACAATCTTATCAATCCTGCAAGACTAGAATAAAAGGTCTCGGAGTAGTATCCACAGCTGGTAGACATGATTAGCTCACCAGTCACTTGATTAGGCTATCTATGGCTCAGCCAGGTGGGTAGAACAGAAGATCAGGAGATTTCCCAGGTGAACTTTATACAGAGAAACTGACACCAAGACCCTGGGGGTCAGGAACAAGTGGGCACAGTTTACAGGGCAAAGGGCAGAGGACTTAACCAAGCCAGCAGCGAATGCAAGGTGGAGGAGGGAGGGTGCTGGCTGGAAGGCATTTCATGAAGTGGGGAGACGGGAAAAATCCGTCCAGTTGTGACATCCAGAAAGATAGGGGGAAGTCAAGAAAATCAAGGCACATTACAAGGAGGAAGACTTGTTTTTCCTTTGCTTGGAGAGATCCAGTTATGCTGTTCTCTCAAGCTGGGCCCCTCATCTTTTATTCTAAAGCCTGAATTTCTCGTCTCTGCAGAAGCCTCAGAAGAGAGGAGCTATTTTCGCCTACAGCCAAAAGCAGTAACAGCAAATTATACTGCAAACAATGAGAAGGGCGCTTGCTTCCCCTGGTTTTAAAGAGCAGGGCAGCAGCCGGTGGGGACTCAGACTCCACTCAAGCCGAGCTACTGGGGGGCGGCAGCGCAAGAGCGCCCGCAAAGCCAAAGTGGGTCCGGCCAGCCCAGGATGTGTCCGTCGCTCACTCTCCAGTTAACCCAAGGAAACTCGAACTGTAGGAATTGAGAAAGCGAGATATGGAGCTGGAGAGGGGGAGGATCACAGAAGAGAGATCCCTGTTATCTTCTATGTCCCAGTGACACACAAGCACCTCTCCTCCCCCAATCCCACCACCGTGGCTGGCACCCACGGCCCGTCCGTGTATGTTGGGAACCCTCGCCGGCTTGGCAGCTTTCTGGAGAACAAGGCTACCCATCTGGATTCCTCTTTTTCATAAAGAGTCTAAGGGATCCGGAAACTTAAAAATATATCGATGTTTTATATAATTTCCTTCTCAATTCTCTTTTATGGATTTAAAAACATTGTGAGAAGGGTCCCGGAGCTTCTCGGGACATTTCAGCGTGGCACACAGTAGGTGCTTAATAAATGCTTGTTGACTAGAATTGATCCGATACGGGAAGGGCTTAATTTTGCCCTCTTTCCAACCCAGGTTGCGGGTTCAAGTTCAGGCGGCGGGTCCCAGGCAGCTGGGTCTTTTGGGTTCTTCCCCCCACCCCCCAACTCCGTGGTACTGAACGTAGTTGGGACGCGCTGCAGAGAAAGGAGGAACGGTAGGCGGGGGAGGAGGAACTCATTAAACGCAACTATTTCTAGGAACTGCTCAGGCGAGGGAGAAAGGAATAAGCCAAGAGCCGACCCACTCCCCCGGCCCGAGCGGCTGGTGGTGACCGAGCAGGGGCCGGGGTCAGGGTGAGGTCTAGGTCTGTGCGCGCCCTCCGCTCTCCCGGTCCTCCCCCGGCGCCCTCCAGGTACGCCTCGATCGCTGGCCTCGCCAAGCTTACCCGGCTCCTGCAGCGTTGGTGCCGGCCCGGGTCGGAGTAAGTCCGGTCCACTGTGAGCGCCGTGTCGCTCCCAGGCATCCTAGCTCCAGGAGGAGGAGGAGAGGAGGAGGTGGTGGCGGCGGTGCTTGCGGCTCCCCAAGCCGCCGACCCCTGGCGGATAACCCGAAACACGCTCCGCGCCGCGGGCTCACCCCCAACTTTTCCCTTCGCTCGGCTCGGCGGGAGCTCGGCGCGTCTCCACGGGACTGGTGCCCGGAGGTCTGGCCAGAGGCAGCTCACCCCGGCTTAACCCTTTGCTGAACTCGGCGGCGCCTCCGCAGGCTGGGTGCGGTAGAGCGGGCGGAGGAAAGCCAGTCTCCTCCCTCTTCCCTCCCCTCCCGGGGACTCCAGGCTCCCAGAGTCTGGTCCCCCAAGAGGGCGCGGAGAGCTCTGCTTTCCCTCTCCCTCCTGTTCACAGCCCCAATCTCTAGGAAAACTTTTTTTTTTTTTTTCTCTCCCAGGGTTCCCTCTCTTTCCTTAAAAAAAAAAAAAAAAAAAAAAGGCGTTTCCTCTTTAGGTGTATTCATAAGTGCAGAACACGCGGCCCCTCCCTTCCCCCGCCCCACATCCAATCAGTTGCCAAATCTTGTCTCTTTCCACCTCTCCCCACATCTCCTTGGCTCCTATTCTATTTACCAACTGCCCGAATTCTGGTCTTTCTTCTCGCATTGATTGCTTCAATCTACTTCTGATTACTCTCCTTTCTACTAGGTTTTCCCTCTCCCTCAACTCCCCCCCGCCTCCGTTCCCACCCCCCAGCTGCCAGACTCCTCTTGCACAGAGCTAAAAAACAAAACAAAACAAAAGTTCAGACTCAGTAGGAATTCGAGGAGAAAATGCACCTTCTTTAGGCTGGCATTCAAAGCCCTCCACAAGCTGGCTCTCATCTACCGTTACACAATGAAATCACACTCCTCCCCCTCATAGAAAATATTGTTTCCTACTAGTTCCTAAACAGTTCCATTCTTTTCTTGTCTCTAGAAGTTTTCTTCTTTAAATCTGCAAAGTCCTTTTTTTTTTTTTAAAGAGCCACCTGTTGAAATTATCGGTCTATTTCTTACGCCCTCTTTCTCTTTTCTTGATAGGACTGTGTCTGCACAGGAGAAACCCAATTCGACAGATAGCTGTTTGTTGTTTATTGTGTTTATTATGTGGCTTAGTGTATAGAAAGCAGGCCCAGGAGCCTCAAAGATCCAAACCCTATCTCTGATTTTTAGGGGTTGTGTGACTGGTCAAGTCACCTAACCTCTGGGGATTCAATTCTTTAAAGTATATATAATAGTAAATATTATATAGCATATAATAGTAAACATATTCAATACTTATAAGGCAGTCTAGCATTGATTAGGGAGGGTTTCCTCACCTGGGAGTTACCTCTACCAATAAGATCCCAAATCCAATTCCTGACCCTATGTACAAGGTACAAACACAAGAAAAAAATGTTGGTTTACTGTAAGTAAACAAAGATAAGTATTTACACAAAGTAATTTCAAGAGGAAGACAGTATATATAGGAGGCAGAGAGATACAAAGATCACTTGAACTAAATTTGAGTTCAAATCCTACCCCTAAGGTCTGGCTACTTGTGTGATCTGGGGCAAGTGACTCAGTTTCCCCGGGGCTCAGTTTCCTCATCCACGAAATGGACCTAGACTTTAAAGTGTCTTCCAGATAGGCAGTGGGGAGAGGGGGAAATTAAGAATGTCCTCATCACACTGTGCTTTGAAGGAAGCTAAATTTGAGGAAGGATTCCGTTCCAGAGACTAAAGCAAAAGATGGCATATGCCATAAGGAGAACAGCTGGCAGGCCTGTTTGGCTATACCAAAAAGTGGCAGAAAGGGAAAGAATGTGAAATAAGACTAGGGAGGTAAGTAGAGGCTTTAATTATCAAGTTAAGGAGATGATCCTAAGCTATTAATTTAAGTATCCTGAAGTTGTCAGGAAATACTGAAATGAAGTCTAAAAACCCTTCTTGGAGAACTGTAGGGAAAGGATAATATACAATAGGCCCATTCCCACATGAAGCCTTTCTCAATCCCTTTCCCCAAATAATACTGCCTCCCTCCACCTTCTATTATCTGGCATTTCTTTTGTATATCTCACATATATACAAATTTTCTTCCCTTATAGAATGTGACTTCATTGAAATCTGGGACTGCTTTGTGTCTTTGTCCTTATCCCCAGACTATAGTGCCAAGCACACAGTAGGTGCTTAATAAGTGCTACAAATCTGGCACATAGTGGGCAATTAATAAATGCTTGCTGATTGGCTCTGTTACTAGGAATTAAAGTTCAATGGAAAAAACACTGGAGTAGAAATGAAAGCTTAGCCATACCAATTATCTCATTTTCCTCAGCAGTAATATCAGGACAGTAGTACTATCCGGACGAACATCACTAAGATGCTATGCAAAAAACATTTTGTAAGCCATGTACTATAATACTATAGTGAGCTCACTAAAAGAAATCCATCTGTTAGTTAGGAGTAGGAGTAACAGAACTGTACTTGGCTGGGAATCCAAAACCAACAGAAGATTTTTGAGATTCTTTTAGTTTAAGTGAACTCTTTTCTTACCCTAACCAAAGCTGTTGGTCATGGGCTGCCTTTTATATATTTTTAAATATTTTAAGGAGCTGTGATTCTGTCAGCAGGGGGTACTCTCTCCACTAAGACAGAATGCAATCCCTCCTTAACTTAATAGAAAGTTTTCTGGAGTTGCAATAGCTGAAAGACTTAGGCTAGTCCTCAAGCAACAGGCATAAAATCTGTGGTCAGGAATGTATTGAAACCTCTGATAACTTAGTTGTACACACACTCCCATACACCTACCCACATATATACACATGCACACACACATAGAATCATATACACCACCTAAAAATCACAAGGTCCAGTTCTCCGTAAGAAAATGGACAGAATTCCCTCTGTGAAGATAAAGTCTCAGAAAAAAAAAAATACTCTGTCTCTTATTCCCCTAAATACTTACTTGTCCCTAGAGTAATTAATGAGAATAATATTATAAAGTCATATATATTATTAGAGAAGGAACTTTTGGCTAATTTTTTTAATTATTACATTAGATTGCAGAAGTTGATTGATGTGAAGAATAGGTCTCAAGCCCTGGACTGAAGTGTGAAAATGTGTCCAAAGTTTGTATTGTCACACGAGATAGGGTAGTGAGCCCAGGGATACTTAGCTCACCCTCACTTAAATCCAATTCACTAGTATGTCATGGCATCACCTCCTGGATGTCATGGTCCTCTTCCGGAGGGAAGGGCAAACAACCACACTGGCTGGCAAAGTCCTAACTCCCCAATTTGGGGATTCCAATATGGATCCCTACCTAGATTATAAACTCAAATTCAGCTAACATGTATTTATTAAGCACACTACTATCAAATACTGAGCTAAGCACTAGGGATAGAAAGTCAGGCAAAAAATAAATTCATCTCCCAAGGAACACTCAATCTACTGGAGGAAATTTTCCAATTATGTGTTTGTATCCCCACTGTGGGGATTTGTAATAGGTATTTAATAAATGCTTGTTGATTAAATGATTAAACTTGCCTATTCCCTACTTCCCATCACAAACCCACCATATGAATGATTCTCGATGGTTTCTTTTTTCCCACAGTCCTTTCAACAACAAAAATTGTGTGGTGAACCCTTAGACTAATTTAATATACTACTTGTAATATTCTTTACATTCACTACTCATAGTATTCTTTGCATTTATTCACTATAATATACTTTACATTTATTTATTTACAATTCATAATATCCTTTACTTGTTGGGATTCATTAATTATAGTATTCTTTACTTTTATTTGTTTACTATTTATAGTATTCCTTACATTTATTGATTCACTATTTGTAGATTCTTTACATTTATTCACTATTCATAGTATTCTTTACATTTCTTTATTATTTGTATTACTTTTATATTTATTAATTTTCATAATATTCCTTACATTTAGTTATTCACCATTTGTAATATTCTTTACATTTATTCAGTATTTGTAGGATTGTTTACATTTATTCACTACTTGTACTTTTTATGTTCATTTATGTATATGCTATTCATAGTATTCTTTGCATTTAGGATTAGGGTTAAATAATAGCTATTGACTATTTGTAATATTCTTACATTTATTTGTTTATTATTCATTATTTACTATGTGTAATATTCTTTGTGATATTTTATTTTTAATTATTTAGTATTCCTAATATCTTTATATCTATTCACTATTTGTAATAATTCTACATTTATCTGCTATTCATAATAGTCTATATTTACTATTTGTAATATTTTTACATTCATTTACTATTTATAATACTTTCACTTTTATTTATTTACTATTCCTAATATTCTTTACATTTACTTACCATTCAGGATAATCTTAACATATATTTGTTTACTATTTATAATATTCTTTATATTTGTTAATTGAGTTCCTGTTTAAAGTACCATTAGAATTTTTAATACAAATCCCTGAGATCAGCTTCTCAAAAATGAGTACCACTCTAATGCCAAGCCGGCCTCCCCATTGTCACAGTGCTCAATCTTTCTTTCTCTTTGGTCATTCTTTGCCCCATCTCACCATCCCCTACCTGGATACTGTTGTCTCCTTTGTATACCTCTTCCAGCCTTCCAGGCCCACATCTTTCAAAAATCAGTCTATCATATTGTCAGGCATTATTCAGAAATGCAAAGAAGTAAAAGGTGGAGTCCCCACCCTTCAGGAAATTAAGACACATGAAAAAAGAATTAGAAAAGCATGTCAGTTTATGTCAAGGACTGTGTAATTGCCATGAATTTATGATAGGATGCATTAAAATAAATATATTACTCAGTGTTTTATATATATATATGCATACATACACACACACATATATATACACATTCAATAAATACAAATAATTTGAGGAGATGGGGTTGAGTTCAGCAAAGGTCTGTTTTTGAAATTTTTAGAAATAAAAAATCCAAATCAGTGTATATACCAGTATATATATAATGTATATATATATATATATATTGTATATATATGTATAAACATATATATACAATGTATAAACCAGTAAAGTCAGTTGCTTACCTTCCTCTCCACACCCATTTCTATTCTTATCATTATCATTTTGTCTTTTGTCTTTGTATTCTCAGCACATGGCCCTCTACGTTGCATAAAATTGGTATTTAATTAAATACAGCTCTCTCAGTACAGTAAAGACAGTGTTCTAGAGGCACATTTTAAGTATTTGCTAAAGGTAGCTTCAGTTAAATTGAATGCATCTACTAGCCTTTAACTCCTAATAATAGCTAGCTAAAGAGAGCTTAGAGCAAAACATTTTACATATGTCAACTCATTTGATTAATTACATCAAGTATAGGACTGTATGGATGTGCTTATCTGCTATATGACTTATGGGCTAGTCATTTAACCTTTCTGCTTCAGTTTCCTCATCTGCAAATGCAGATTATAATTAATATCCATCTCCAAGAATTATTGTAAAGATCAAACAAGATAATATTTGGAAAGCACTTAGCATAGTGCCTAGCACATAGCAGGCAATAGATAAAAGCTAGCTATTATTCTAAGTATACCAGGGTCTTCTTATTTTGTTGGGGAAGAAATTAAAAGAGACAGAGAAGAGAAAAGCTGATAAGTGAACAGAAAGCCAAAATTAAAATGAAAGTATCCATCTTTCTCATGTTAAAATATGATTTTATATCAGAGAGCAATATATATATATTAGAATGGGAGGGAAAAGAGTACAATAAGCATTTAAAAACAGGGACAGGGAAAGAAAGAACAACAAATCTAGCTTTATGAAATGAAATAAAGTAGCCCAGTGTGTGAATTTACAAGTTAACAATTTATACAGCAAAAGTTTATAAGCTGGCTAGCTTGCCATAAAATCCAGATTGTCCTTTAAAATGACCTGGCTACTACAGTATTTGGAGCAATATTTCTCAAGATTCTGCCATATGTAGACTGACTTTTCTTTCCTTTTAAAAAAAAATTCCCCTAATTAGCAAACATTAATTTTTCTCTTCTACTTTCACTTGAAAAACAGCAAAATAAAGCTTTTGAAAGAAATGTGTAGCAAAACCAAAGAGATTCCTGCAGTGGCCCTGTCCAAAAAAGTATTTCTCATTCTGTGCCAAATCCATTTCCTCTTTGTCAGAAGACAGGTAGCCTGAACTACCATTGCTTATTTGAAATCATGATTGGTCACTGTATTGACAGATGTACTTAAATCTTTCAAAATTGTTTGTCTCCACAATATTGCTGTTATTGTATTAATTATTCTCCTACTTTTGTGAGTTATTTTTTCTAGGGTTCTATCCAGAGGTATGCTGATAAAAATTTAACAGCCAACTTTTCAGAGGAAAAAAATGTTCTTATGACAAACGTTTTTGTTTAATCAGCATTATTGATTGATTATTATCTTTATCATTTTCTTCAGTCTAGAAATTAATAAAACAATAATTCAAGCCCTGATTTGTAGTGTCCACCAATTTCAAGATATAAATTTAGTTCTCTGAGTCTGTACTATCTGGCTCCAGGCCCTCCCCCTATTCCACACATCTAGTCCAGTTTCTCCTTTAAAGAAAATGACTCTAACTTTGAGACTTAACCAGCCCAGAGTTCTAAGGTCACAACCCATGATGAGGCTTTCTGGTCACTTAATGGCCTAAGAGAATCCAGCCTAAAAGGAATCAATGTCTGCTATGACCTAAAAAATGTGGCACTGTGCCCTACTCTCTTAGCTAGAGCACTTCTATACAGATATGAAGATGGGCTTCATCTACCTCAACCAAGGGTACTATATCCTTGCTGAGGATCCTTTCCATGTCACAGCAAAGTAAATGTTCTTTTGACTGTTGGTCCAGTCTACAAGTATCTCATTTCATTCCAATCCCAAACCTGAACTACCAGACTGATCTGCTGTGGCCCTGACATATAGCCCTGACAAAATAAGCCCTGCGCCAGCTGATAAAGGGCCCCTGGTCTTCACTGGCAGGCATATAATGTTAAGAAATCCAGGACAGGCCTTGAAGATTGATTGAATGGATCCTTCAAACCTCCTCTTGATGTTCATCTTCTCCACAATGAGAAGACTGGACTAGCTTGTCTCTATGGCCCCTTTCTTTCTTTTCCTTTCTCTCTCTCTTTTCTTTCTTTTTATTTCTTCCCTCCTTCCTTCCTTCCCATTTCCTTCAATCCTTCCTCCCTCCTCTTCCTCTGTTCCTGGACCTATTTGGGAGTCTTGTGAATTTTAAGTTATGCCTCATGATTCTTTGATCTCAAGTTAAAAGAATATTCCAAAACATTGATGAAGATGCTTGAAGGGCACTGAAATCGGGCATTGTTGAGGACTTACTGGATATTTAGGGTAGAGTCTAAAAGACTTTCAAAAGCAGGTGATCACTGGCTTCAAGTATTCGAAGGATTGTCATGGAGAAAGGCAGGCTTATTCTACGCTGTCCTGGATGGCAGAACTAGAAACAATGACCATAAGAAGACAAATTGAGATGATGTTAGAGAACACATCCTAACCATTATTCACATCTGCAGTGAGGCAGTCTCTGGAGGTTATGGTTCCATGTAATTGAAAGTCTTATGTCAGAGGCTGAAGAACTTCTCCTTAGAGGTATGTGTGGGGAGGGAATTGGGAAGAAGGTGAGAGATTCCTATTCAGGTATGGGTTGTGCTACCTAGACCAACCTTAACCTTAGCCTGAATCCCTGGGCAGTTAGGTGGTACAGTGAACAGAAAGCTCAGTCTGGAGTCAGGAAAACTTGAATTCAAATAGGACTACATATACCTAAAAGTTGTTTCACCCTGGGCAAGTCATTTCACTGATGTCTATCTTGCTTTTTTTTTCCATCTGTAAAATGGGGAGAAGAGCACCTAATTTTTAGGGCTGTTGTAAGGATCAAATAAAAAAAAATTGTATTTAGTATGGAGGCTGGCACATAGTAGGTGCCTAATTTATGCTTTTTCTTCCTTCCTTCTTCCTTCCTTCCTTCTTTTCTTCCTTCCTGTCTTTCTTTTTCTTTCTTTCTTTTTCTTTTTTTTTAAATAAAGCTTTTTATTTGCAAAACATATGAGTGACCTTTCAACATTGACCTTTGCAAAAAAACTTTTTTTCCCCCAAGCTTTTCCTTTCCCTCCCCCCGCCCCCC
>JAJPUD010017625.1:19660-30797 GCA_023553655.1 Myrmecobius fasciatus
AAAACTATATTATAAAGCAGCAGTCATCAAAACTATTTGGTACTGGCTGAGAAATAGAGCAGTCGATCAGTGGCATAGAATAGGATATCAGGACAAGCTAGGTAATAACGTTAGCAATTTAGTGTTTGATAAACCCAAAGACCCCAGCTTTTGGGATAAGTACTCACTATTCGGCAAAAACTGCTGGGATAATTGGAAACTAGTGTGGAAGAAATTAAGCCTGGACCCAAAATGATAATGATAACTGTTGGAGGGGTGTGGGAAAACTGGGACACTGATACACTGTTGGTGGAACTGTGAACGGATCCAACCATTCTGGAGAGCAATTTGGAACTATGCCCAAAAAGTTATCAAACTGTGCATACCCTTTGACCCAGCAGTGTTTCTACTGGGCCTATATCCCAAAAAGATTTTAAAGGAGGGAAAGGGACCCACATGTGCAAAAATGTTTGTGGCAACCCTTTTTGTAGTGGCAAGAAACTGGAAATTGAAAGGATGCCCATCAATTGGAGAATGGCTGAATAAATTATGGTATACGAATGTTATGGAATATCATTGTTCTGTAAGAAACGACTAACAAGAGGATTTCAGAGAGGCCTGGAGAGACTTGCATGAACTGATGCTGAGCAAAATCCGCAGAACCAGGAGAACATTATACACAGCAACAAGACTATAAGATGATCAATTCTGATGGACATGGTTCTCTTCAACAATGATGTGATTCAAACCAGTTGTGCTGCGATGAAGATAGTCATATACATCCAGAGAGAGGCCTGTGGGAACTGAGTGTGAACCACAACACAGCATTTTAACTCTTTCTGTGAATATTTCCATGCATTTTGTTTTCCTTCTTAGGTTGTTTTTTTTTCTTCTTCTATTTCTAGATCTGATGTTTCTTGTGCAGTAAGATAACTGTATAGATATGTATACATGTGTTGTATTTGTCACATAATTTATCCTATTTAGCATGTATTAGATTACCTGTCATCTAGGGGTGGGGGTGGGGGGAAGAAGGAGAAAAGCTTGGGAAAAAGGGAAGTACAATGCTGGGGGGGGGGAATTTTATAGCCAGTGTCTCTGATAAAGGGATCACTTGTAAAATGTATAAAGAATTGTGTCAAATTTATAAGAATACAAGTCATTCCCCAATTGATTAATGGTCAAAGGATATGAACACACAATTTTCAAATGACAAAATTAAAGCCATCTATAGTCATAAGAAAAAAAAAAGGAAATTAAGGCTGGACCCACACCTAACACTGCACACCAAGATAAAATCTAAATGGGTTCATGATCTAGATATAAAGAGTAATGTCATAACCAAATTAGAGGAACATGGGATAGTTTACCTCTCAGACCTGTGGAGATGGAATAAATTTATGTCCAGGGAAGATCTGGAATTCTTAATTGAACACCAGATAGAGAATTTTGATTATGTTAATTTAAAAAGTTTCTGTACTAACAAAACTAATGCAGACAAGATTAGGAGGGAAGCATCAAACTGGGAAATCATCTTTACATTTAAGGGTTCTTGTAAAGGTCTCATCTCTAAGATATATAGAGAATTGTCTCACATTTATAAAAATTCAAGCCATTCTCCAATTGATAAATGGTCAAAGGATATGAACAGAAAATTTTCAGATGATGAAATTAAAACTATTTATAATCATATGAAAAGGTGCTCCAAATCACTATTGATCAGAGAAATGCAAATTAAGACAACTCTGAGGTACCATTATACACCTGTCAGATAGGCTAAAATGACAGGAAAAGATAATGATGAATGTTGGAGGGATGTGGGAGGGCTGGGACACTGATGCATTGTTGGTGGAGCTGTGAACGGATCCAACCATTCTGGAGAGCAATTTGGAGCTATGCTCAAAAAGTTATCAAACTGTGCATACCCTTTGACCCAGCAGTGTTTCTATTAGTCCTATATCCCAAAGAGATCTTAGAGGAGGGAAAGGGACCCACCTGTGCAAGAATGTTTGTGGCAGCCCTTTTTGTAGTGGCTAGAAAGTGGAAACTGAATGGATGCCCATCAATTGGAGAATGGCTGAATAAATCATGGTATATGAATGTTATGGAATATTATTGCTCTGTAAGAAACGACCACCAGGACGATTTCAGAGAGGCCTGGAGAGACTTGCATGAACTGATGCTGAGTGAGATGAGCAGAACCAGGAGATCGTTGTACACGGCAACAACAGTACCATATGAGGATCAGTTCTAATGGACATGACTCTCTTCAACAATGAAATGCTTCAAACCAATTATAATTGTTCAGTGAAGAAGGCCATATACACCCAGAGAGAGGGATGTGAAATGTGGACCACAACATAACATTTTCATGTTCTCTATTGATGTTTGCTTACATTGTATTTCCTTTATTGGATTATTCTCTCTTATAGATATGATTTCTCCTGAACAAAAAAAATGATGTGTAGCAATAACTACATATATATTTTATTTAAGTATTCTAACATAATTATCATGTAGTGGATATCCTGCTATGTAGGGGAGGGGTGGGGAGTAGGGGGGAAAATTTGTAACACAAAGCTTTGTAAGGGTTAATGTTTAGGAATTACCCATAGATTTGTTTTGCAAATAAAAAGTATTGATAAAAAAATAAATAACAACAACAACAAAAAAGATTTCTGACATAGTTGTGGATTTTGTTTTGTTTTTAGCCCAAGTCTTTGTACAATAACTAAAAATCTTTTTAGGGAATGGCTTAATTAAAATGTTCTGGTCTCAGAAACAATAATGTATAATGAATAAAGGCATAAACCACAGAGATTAAATTTGTGACTTACTCCGCTATTAAATGTATGAGTTCATAGTATCAGGGTCCAATTAGCAATTAAACCTCAATATAATAGTGCCCTATTTATTACCTGGGACAGAGCCTCAAGAGTCTAACTTTGTAAACACAGGTATCTGATTAGTTAGGAAAATAGCTTAAATAAAGCTAATTAATTAGATTTTGTAAATTTTAATGATAGCTTCAGGTAGAAATTTTAGGGTGGGAAGTATGCATAAATTAATTTATTTCTATTCAACAGGAATTTTTTAAGTGGTTACTCTTTTGATAGCACTGTACTACTGCAATTGAATTTCTATAACTTCAGAAGAGATCGTGAGGCTGATGACTTTGCACAATTCTGTCTCACTTAAATCCTTTTTTTTTTTCATTAAAACTTTTTATTTGCAAAACATATGTATGGGTAATTCGTCAACACTGACTCTTACAAAGCTTTCTGTTAAAAATTTTCCCCACCTAGTCCTCACTCCTCCCCTAGATGGCAGGAAAGCCACTACATGTTAATTATGTTAAAATACTTGACAAATTGAATATATGTATCTGTATACATATTTTGACACTTATCATTGTTGCGCATGAAAAATCGTATCTACAAGAAAAAAATCAGAGAAAGGAAACACAATGTAAGCAAACAACAATAGAGAGCATAAAAATGTTATGTTGTGGTCCACATTTTGTATCCCTCTCTCTGGGTGTGTATGGTTTTCTTCACTGAACAATTGGAACTGGTTTGAAACATTACATTGTTGAAGAGATGTCTCACTGAAATCCAAGTCACACAAAAGACATTATTCATGATGTTGTCATTGATCATCTTTGAAAATAAAGGGTAAACAATTAGTGGAATAATGACAAGAAGGAAATCATCCTTAAGGAGCTTTTATTCTATTTCGAGGAAACAACAAATACATAGAGAACTAAATACAACATGCACAAAGCAAAGACAAAATCATTCTGTAGCATGAAAGAACAGCAATTATGATAGGTATCAGTAAGATCTTATTTGGGACGTGAAACTTAAATTGATTGAAACATTTGCTTATCTGGTTCATAATCTGGGAAAGAATTACAATGAAAAGTGACAGTTAATGGTAAGAGCAGTGAATGAAGACAAATTAGAAAAGCAAAAGAAAGCTCTTCATATTTTGTGTAACTTTATACTTTTAGTAGCCCTGAGACATCATCATATACTAGATATTTATAGAAATGACCTTGAATTATCTTTTATATTTTAAAAGATTTTATTTTCAAAACATATGCATGGATAATTTTTCAACACTGACTCTTGCATAGCTTTGTGTTTCAGATTTTCCCCTTCTTCCCCTCATCCCATGCCCTAGATGGCAAGCAATTCATTATGCTATACATGTTAAAATATATGTTAAATCCAAGATGTGTAAACATATTTAAACAATTCTCTTGCTGCACAAGAAAAATCAAATCAAAAAGGAAAAAAAATGAGTAAGAAAACAAAATGAAAGCGAACAACAACAAAAAGAGTGAGAATGTTATGTTCTAGTCCACATTCAATTCTCACAGTTCTCTCTCTGGGTGTATATGGTTCTCTTTATCATAGGATCATTGGAACTGACATGAATCATCTCACTGTTGGAAAGAATCACATCCATCAAAATTGATTATCATATAATCTTGTTGCTCTGTACAATGATCTCCAAGTTCTGCTCATTTCAGTGAGCATCAGTTTATGTTATTCTCTACAAGCCTGTCTAAAATCATCCTCCTGACCCTTTCTTATAGAAAAATAATGTTCCATAACTTTAATATACCATAACCTATTCAGTCATTCTCCAGCTGATGGGTATCCACTTAGTTTCCACTTTCTTGCCATTACGAAAAAGACTGCCACGAGTATTTTTGCACATGAATCTCTTTCCTTCTTTTAAGATGTTTTTGGGATATAGGCCCAATAGAAACACTGCTGGGTGAAAGGGTATGTAGAGTTTGATAACTTTTTGAGCATAGTTCCATATTGCTCTCCAGAATGGCTGGATCTGTTTACAGTTCCACCAAAAATGTATTAGTGACCCACTTTTCCCACATCACCTCCAACACTGGTTATCTCTTCCTGTTACCTTAACCCATCTAAGAGATGTGTAGTGGTATCTCAGAGTTGTTTTAATTTGCATTTCTCTGATCAATAGTGATTTACAGCACCTTCTCATATGATTAGAAATGGTTTTAATTTTTTTATCTGAAAATTGTCTGTTCATATCATTTGACCATTTATTGATTGAAGAATGACTTGAATTCTTATAAATTTGAGTCAATTCTCTATATATTTTAGAAATGAGACCTTTATCAAAAACCTTAAATGTAAAAAAATGTTCCCAATTTATTACTTCTCTTCTAATTTTGTCTGTTTTGTTTGTACAAAAACTTTTAAACTTGATATAATCAATATTATCTATTTGATGTTCATTGATGAGTTCCAAGTCTTTTTTAGAAACAAATTCCTCCCTTCTCCACAAATCTGAAAGGTAAACTACCCTATAGTGTGTTTCTTCATTATCTATTCTAATTACATTGATTTCTTTTTCTTCTCTTATTGTTACCGCTAACATTTCTAGTACAATATTAAAAGATAGATTTTGTTAATAGGCATCCTTGTTTCAGCTCTGATGTTTTTGGGTAGACTTCTATCTTATCCTCATTGTACATAATGTTTGCTAATGGTTTAAAATATTACTTATCATTTTAAATAAGCTCTATTATGTTCCTATGCTTAAGAACATGCTTTTAAATTTAAAATGCATTTAATATTTCCCCACCACTTTCTGAAGTCTATAAATCAACAAAATATTAATAGAACTTGATTACAAAAGCTACAAATCTTTGTAGCATTTCTGCTTTCCAAATGTAAATGAAATTTAAATTTTCCAAATGTAAATGAAATGTAATGAAAATTTAATAACTGTCTATTGGAAGCTGTTTCAAGTTGCTTCTAGCACACTAATCCCCAAACCACATGTTTTATTTTTCCGCTTAGAACAAATACTTTCAGTTAACCAAAACAAATCAGTAGACTAGTCATGGATGACAAAATATATTTTTGCTGAATGGTAAGAGTCATGCTTCGTCATTTTTCTAGATGGGGTTTGATTTCCAGATCATTCATTTATTCTCTCTGATCCCCCCCATCTGAATACATTATGCATGACATGATCTCACATGTGAGTTAGCTCTAGGACTTCTTGATAAAGCATCTTAGAACCTGGTCATTATCTAATGAGTATGATTAGAACTGAGTGATAAATTTTGATACAGTGAACTCGGAGGAGAGCATGCTGAGCGATAGCAACAAAAGGATGGTCTAAAATGATAATGAATTATTCTGAATTATTTCTGAATTATTTTCCAAGATCACTTTGTTGAAACATATGAGAGAAGATATAATCAAAGGTACAATCAATACAAGGATGTCTAGTCAGAATGTACTGTGATCCTAAGATAAAAGAGAATGAAAGAGAAAAATTCAAAATAAGGGATATTTGTAAAATATGAAATGGTAATTTCAGAGGTCATGATGGAAGTAGCAATAAGATTTTGATATGGTTACTGAAGTGATAAGGTTGAGATGGGTGCTGATAATAAGTAAGAAATGAGGGATGAGGAAGATTAATTATTATTAATATTGGGAAAGTAAAAAGGGGTATGATTTTTAGCTACAAGTGAATGAATACTGTAGGGTAGCAGAAGAAGGAAAGCATTATTTCAAAACAATAGTTGCATTTTCCCCAGACTTTTTTCCTTCTCCCTGTCCTTTTTATTTCTTTAGCCTATTTCTTTACTTCAGATTTTAAGTTAGAGTTGGGCTTTGCTCTGCTCTAGAGGAAGGGAGGATGTCTGGCCTGAACTTTTGTCTTTTATGTCCTTCTACTCCTTTCATTGCTCAGTTGAGAACCTGTAGTTATTTGATGTTTAAAAATTGATGTGATCTGGGGAGAGGTCTGGTCACTGCCTTTCTATTCTTCATTCTGGTCATTGTTTTCTTTGGACTACAACCCCTATTTTGAAACTATTACCCCAAAGTGAGTAATGGGTAACAAAAATACAAAATAACACCTGATTCTTCACTCAATTCTAGTATAACAGTCTTCTGGAATTTTTTTTTCCTGACCAAATATTTAGTTTCTCTTTCATCCCTGAATGCTGAACTTCTATCTGCTACTGCTGTCCATGCCCTAGCCTATGGGTCACTTCTACAATGTACTGCTCTTGGCTAGTCCCCACTCTAGTGCCCAAACACCTTTTTTTTCCTCCCTCAGCTGACCAAAGCTAGAAAAATGACTCAATGGGACTTTTTTCTTGCTTTCTCAATTAAAATTTAGTTTAGCAAATTTTAAAAGTTTTTTGTGGAGGCATTGTCTTTGGAGAGCTCGAAAAAATGCTGATTTCATTCTACTATTTTGGCTCTCCTGCCCATAAGGTAATCATGTTAAATTCTCCACTTTTCCTTGCCAAAATTCAAGAAAAAGTTGTCACATCTGGGGGTCTTTATTTCCTTACCCTCCCAGGCCATTATACTCACCTTTCTAATACTCTACTGAAACTTCTCTTTAATTTTTTTTTGAATTCAACTTCCTTAGAATTCTAATTTTTAAATTCAATGGTCATTTCTCTTATTTATTAATTTATTAAAGCCTTTTTCTTTTTCAGAACATATGTATAGATAGTTCTGCAACATTAGCCCTTGAAAAATCTTGTGTTCTAGTTCCTCCCCCTTCCCAGATGGCAAGTACTCATATATATGTTAAACATGGTAGAAATATATGTCAAATCCAATATATGCATATATATATACTATATATATATATATTTATACAATTATGTTGTTGTACAAGAAAAATCAAATCAAACCAGAAAAGAAAATGAAGAAAATAAAATGCAAGCAAACAACAAAAAGAGTGAGAATGATATATTGTGAACCACACTCAATTTTCACAATCCTCTCTCTGCGTGTAGATGGCTCTTTTGATCACAAGACGATTGGAACTGGTCTAAATCATCTCATTGTTGAAGAGAGCCACATCCATCAGAATTAATCATCGTATGCTTTTGCCATGCACATTGCTCTTGGTTCTGCTCATTTCACTTAGCATCAGTTTATGCAAGCCTCTCCAGGCTTCTCTGACATCATCCTATTTATGGTTTCTTATAAAACAATAACATTCTATAACATCTACATACCATAACTTACTCAACCACTCTCCAACTGATGGGGATCCAGTCAGTTTGCAGTTTTTTTTGCCACTAAAAAAAAGGTCTGTCACAAGAATTTTTTTCACATGCAGGTCCCTTTCCCTCCTTTAAGATCTCTTTGGAATATAATCCCAGTCTAAACACTGCTGGATCAAAGTGTATCAAATAAAGTTTGATAATTCTTTGGGCATAGTTTCAAATTGCTCTCCAGAATGGTTTGATCCATTCACAATTCTACCAACAATGTATTAGTGTCCCAGTTTTCCACATCCCTTCCAAAATTTGTCATATTTTCCTGCCATCTTAGCCAATTTAAGAGGTGTGTAATGGTATCCCAAAGTTGTCTTAATTTCCATTTATCTGATCAGTAATGATTTAGAGCACCTTTCCATATGACTAAAGGTTTCAGTTTCTTCATCTGAAAATTTTCTATTCATATTCTTTGACCAATTGGAGAATGGTTTTAAAACTTATAAATTTGGGTCAATTCTCTATGTATTTAAAATGAGGCCTTTATCAGAATCCTTGAATGTAAAAATGTTTTCCCCCTTTATTGCTTCCTTTCTAATCTTTTCTGTATTAGTTTTGTTTGCACAAAAACTTTTTCAATTAATGTAATCAAAATTATCTATTTTGTGATCAATGTTGATCTCTAGTTCTTCTTTGCTCATAAATTTCTTCTTCCTCCATAGGTCTGAGAAGTAAATTATCCTATGTTCTTCTGATTTGTTTATGATATCATTCTTTATGTCTAGATCATAAACCCATTTTGACCTTATCTTAGTATATGGTGTCAGGTGTGGGTCAATGCCTAGTTCCTGCCATACTAGTTTCCAATTTTTTCAGCATTTTTTGTCAAATAGTGAATTCTTATCCCCAAAGCTGCGGTCTTTGGGTTTGTCAAACACTAGATTACTATAGTTATCAACTATTTTGTCCTGTGAACTTAACATATTGTACTGATGAGATACTATCTTTCTTAGCTGGGACCAAATAGTTTTGGTGACCGCTGATTCATAATATAATTTTAATTCTGGTACAGCTAAGCCACCTTCATTTACATTTTTTTTCATTGATTCCCTTGAAATTCTTGATCTTATGTTTTCCAGATGAATTTTGTTATTATTTTTTCTAGGTCTGTAAAATAATTTCTTGGGAGTTTGATAGGTATAGTACTAATAAATAGATTAATTTATTCAGTATTGTCATTTTTACTATATTCACTCGACCTATCCAAGAGCATTTTACATTTTTCCAATTGTTTAGATCTGACTTTATTTGTGTGGAAAATGTTTTGTAGTGGTGTTCATATACTTCCTGACTTTCCCTTGTCAGATTGATTCCCAATACTTTATATTCTCTATAGTTATTTTAAATGGAATTTCTCTTCATATCTCTTGATGTTGGACTTTATTGCTAATATATGAAAATGATGTTGATTTACGTGGATTTATTTTTTATTCTGCAACTTTGTTAAAGTTGTGGATTGTTTCTAGTAATTTTTCAGTTGATTCTCTGTGGTTGTTTGTATATCATCCGCAAAGAGTGATACTTTGGTTTCCTCATTACCTACTCTAATTCCTTTAATCTGTTTTTCTTCTCTTATTGCCAAAGCTAATATTTCCAATACTATTTTAAATAGTAATTGTAATACCTGATATAATTGGAAATGATTGTACTTTCCCCCCATTACATATGATTCTTACTGATGGTTTTAATTAGATGCTATTGATCATTTTAAAGAAAACTCCATTTATTCCTATACTCTTTGGGGTTTTTAATAGGAATGGGTGTTGAATTTTATCAAATGCTTTTTCTGCATTTGTTGAAATAAGGGTGTTATTTTTGCTCGCTTGGTTATTGATATAGTCAATTATGTTAATAGTTTTACTAATATTGAATCAGCCCTGCATTACAGGTATAAATCCTGCTTAGTCATGATGTATTATCCTGGAGATGACTTGCTGTAATCTCTTTGGTAACATTTTATGTAATACTTTTACATCAAAATTCAATAGGGAAAGTGGCCTATGATTTTCTTGTTTCTATGTTTTAACTCTAACAAGTTTAGATAACAGCGCCATATTTGTATCAAGAAAGTAATTTAGTAGGACTACTTCTTTCCCTATTTTTTCAAATAGTTTGCATAGTATTGGAATCAATTTTTCGGTTTTTTCCCCTAAGGTAATTGGGGTTAAGTGACTTGCCCATAGTCACGCTGCTAAGAAGTGTAATGAATTGTTCTTTAAATGTTTGGTAGAATTCACATGTAAATCCAACAGGCTTTGGAGGTTTTTTCTTAGGGAATTAATAGCTTGTTATATTACTTTTTCTAAAGTGGGACTATTTAAGTAATTTGTTTCCTCTTCTGTTAATCCAGGCAATCTATATTTTCGTAAGTATACCTCCATTTCACTTACTCAAATTTATTGCTATATACTTGGACAAAATAACTCCTAATTATTGATCTGATTTCCTTTTCATTGGTGGAAAGTTTTCCCTTTTTATTTTTGAGGCTAACAATTTAATTTTCTTCTGTCCTTTTTTTTAAATTTTATTTTATTTGCATAACATATGTGTGGGTAATTCTTCAACAATAACCCTTACATAGCTTTCCGTTACAAATTTTTCCCCCCAACTTCCCCACCCCTTCCCTAGATGGCAGGATATCCACTACATGTTAATTATGTTAAAATATTGGCAAATCGAATATATGTATACATATTTCCAAACATATCATTGTTGTGCAAGAAAAATCTTATCTGCACAAACGATATATCAGATAAAGGAAACACAATGTAAGCAAACATCAATCAAGGAGTATGAGAATGTTATGTTGTGGTCCACATTTCGCATCCCTCTCTCTGGGTGTATATGGCTTTCTTCAGTGAACAATTGGAGGTGGTTTGAAACATATCATTGTTGAAGAGAGCCATGTCCATCAGAATTAATTGTCATATAGTACTGTTGTTGCCGTGTATAATGATCTCCTGGTTCTGCTCATTTCACTCAGCATCAGTTCATGTAAGTCTCTCCAGGCCTCTCTGAAATCATCTTGCTGGTCATTTCTTACAGAACAATAATATTCCATAA